>JAKTXI010000015.1:0-252511 GCA_030582475.1 Suhomyces panamericanus
ATACTCTAGAAAACCCATACTTCAATACTCTAGAAAACCCATACTTCAATACTCTAGAAAACCCATACTTCAGACTGTAAACTTTTAAGGCTTTCGGGAATCTCCGATTGTGTAATAATTAAACCAACTACGGACAATCGAAGCGAAACAATATCGACCGAGCCACTTCTATTCATCTGTGGGGGAATAAAGTGGAGAAGCACTAATTTTGCGGTAAAGATGTCTTTGAACGCGAGGCATCTGCGCTCGCGCATACTTGATGGGGCAATTTAAGTCGGATATTTTGTACGATCCCAAAACATCCATGCATCGATCTCTCATATGCAAGGGATCCGACTCCATATAATTGCAACTTCATTAATATATATTGAAATGTGGGGTCGATATTGGTGTTTGCGCTAAATAGCCGTGTCTTTAACGGCAAATACTACGGCAATTCAACCGCCCAGATGTTACCCCCTCACGTATCTATCAAATTTCTTTTCGGCGTAACATAACCACCTTGCGTGCCCAAATTGGCAGGTCCTGTCATAAAAATCTCGGCGTATGAAGCGAGAAATTAGATTGGGGTATAGGCATCGACCCACTCCAAACCAAGGTAAAATTCAAATGGAATATGACTCCGAGGTGTAGTTCAGGTGTAGTCCCATCAAACCGAAGCCTAGACCACTTGGGTGTCAAAAAAATAGATGGATGACATGATAGTGCCACCTGAAAATTTTACTGAAACATTGTGCGCTCATCCATATCGCAGATAAATTTCTTGTTCCATCTCATGACCGCGAAAAGAAATCCGCAAAACATATAAAAGTCCAGAATCTCTCCCCATAAAATAAGACTCAGGACTATCACAGACATAGAAAGGTATATCTGGCGTATGCTTTACAAACACAAGGACTACCTCCAATCAGTACACTAGTGAAATCCCACACTAGCCTCAACAACTAAACTACACCAAAAATGAGCCCATCTCAGATTCAACCCTCCGAATCTTCGAAAGAGAAGGATGTTGAAATGTCTTCTAATTTCAACGAGATCACCGAGACGGAGTTGACTCCACAAACTTCTAGATCCCTTGTGCAAAAGATCAAGGCAAGATGTCCTTGGTACAAGTTAGGAATTAGCATCTTTTTGGGATGCTTCTTCACCGCTTGGTGGCTCTCAATTATCATTCAAAAGAGAACCAGGCCAAAGTGGTTGATTCCAACCATTCTCTGGATGATGATCATGGTCAGACTTATCACCTGGCACTGCAGAATTTTGAATTGGATCTTTGCCAGAGTCCAAACTGTCTGGAACTACTTTACCGACATTGTGTACACCAGGTTGTTACCTAACCATGTTCACAGAATTCTTGTGGGTGCCGCAATTACCGTTGCTGTAATGTTACTTGGTGGATTTGTTCCATCTGAAACCTCCTTCTCCTTGAGAAAGGACCGTGCTGTCTCCTTCTTTGGCATTGTTGTGGCCATTTTTGGATTATGGGCTACTTCCAACAACAGATCTAAGATCAACTGGCGTACAGTTATTGGAGGCATGTTGATGCAATTTATTATCGCATTGTTTGTGCTTAGAACCAAGTGTGGTTATGACATTTTTAACTTCATCTCCACCTTGGCAAGAGAGTTATTGGGATTCGCCAAAAATGGTGTAGCTTTCTTGACAAACGAGGATATTTCCAATCTTCCAATGTTCTTCTTTACTGTCTTGCCTGCTGTGGCCTTCTTCGTGGCATTCGTCCACATTTGGTACTACTTTGGAGTAATCCAATGGGCTATTGGTAAGTTCGCTTACTTCTTCTTCTGGTCTTTGAACGTTTCGGGTGCTGAATCTGTGACTGCCGCTGCTTCCCCTTTTATTGGAATTGGTGAAAGTGCTGTCTTGATTAAGGACTTGATGCCTTTATTGACCAAGGCTGAATTACATCAAGTCATGTGCTCTGGTTTCTCGACCATCTCAGGAGCTGTCTTGGTTGGATACATTGGTTTGGGTCTTAACGCTGAAGCTTTGGTTACCTCTTGTGTCATGTCTATTCCAGCAAGTTTAGCTGTTTCCAAGTTGAGATACCCTGAAACTGAAAACCCTGTCTCTGCTGGTGCATTCCATGTTGACACGGGAAAGAATGATGATGATCCAGACAGACCAAGAAATGTTTTGCAAGCTTTCTCGCAAGGTGCTACCCTTGGTTTGAGAATTGCTGGAACCATGTTGGCTCAATGCTTGTGTATTATTGGTTTGGTTTACTTGGTCAACGGTGTCTTGACCTGGTTCGGTAACTTCTGGGGAATCCACCATTTCAGTTTGGAATTGATCTTCTCTTACATTCTTTATCCTGTTTCTTTCCTTTTGGGTACCCCAAGAGAGGACATTTACCACGTCTCCAAGTTGTTGGCTACTAAATTCATTCAAAACGAATACGTTGCCTACAGCATGTTGATTCACGAAGCTCCTTACAACGAAATGACGAAGAGAAGTGTCTTGATTGCCACTTACGCTTTGTGTGGTTTTGCTAACTTGGGTTCCATGGGTATCACTTTGGGTGTGCTTAACACTTTGACCCAAGGTTCCCGCTCAGCTGATGTCGCCAGTACCATCATTTCTGCTTTGATCAGTGGTGGTATCAGTACATCAATTTCTGCTGCTATTGCTGGTATGCTTATTCATGATTTGAGTGGATACAACCTTTAGCTTTGTATATATGAAACACTAATAGAAACGACTAATGCCATGCATACCTTTGTTTATAATACCATAGAAATAAACTGGAAGAAGTTGACTCTTACAAAATTTGCTAGTATAAATCGCATGGCATGCAGGAATATGATTCAAAGAGAATACCGAATCGTTATATGAATATCTTCAGATTTGCATGAAAGTCAAAGGCAAAGTACAATCTTTTCTTTGGATTTCATTTCTCTCTCCCCACATCACTAGCACCAAAGTCTCATTTCACAACGTTAGTAATCTGAACAACTCATTAACGCACAACTCATCTCAACTCATCTCGCTATGCAGACCAGTGTCGAATGTCCAATAATATTACCCGTGATAAATCCGAACAAACCAGAAGTACTCATCTTCAATGTAGATGATATTAGACGGTTACGGGATTATGGCATACTAGGTGTTTTGATAGGAACTCTAGCACAGTATCCTCAACAGAACTTCTATCTTTCCGTACCTTTAAGACTTCAAATATGGGAAGTCTTATGGTTATTGGACAAGAAATTGGGAATATTAGTAAGTTACTTTGACTATAGACTTTCTAAACCAAAGGCTTTGCAGAATAACGAAGTTTTATTGAAAGATGGAACATACAGCCTTTCAGAAAATCCAAACTTTGTCATGATTCCTAATGACGACTGTATTGATACTAATGTATCAGAATCTATCCCTGATGGTGATCTTAATGAAGCAAAGAATACTGAATCAGAGCAAAATCAAAACCTTGACCTGGAAACTATGGACGAATTTGCTTCATATGTTATTTCAAAAGATGAATATCTTTCGAAGCTTCCCAGCACTCCTCAATTTATGTCAAATTATCAATCTTTTAAGTATCTTAAAGATCTTGGTTACTACATAAGTCCTGGGCTAAAGTTTGGTGGTGACCTAGTTATATATCCAGGAGATCCTCTTAAATTTCACTCCTACTCAATTGTTAAATTTGGCAACATTAATTTAAATGACATTGTGGTTGGAGGTAGGCTCGCTACAGGAGTCAAAAAAAATTATGTTATCATTGAGAATAGCACCCCTAACGATTCCAGTACAAACGAACTCCCTAAAAAGCAAGCTTTTTCGATAGAATGGGCAGGTTTTGGTTAAATATTATCTTGTAGTGAGGCGATTATTGCAAGAAAAAACAAAAAAGCACTGCGGCAATTCTCTCTAAACAATAATGCCTTCAAAATCATCAGCATTTTGCTCTTCTCTAATGTATTGTATAGTTCTTTGAAAGTATTGCTTACTTAGAGCAAAGAGTCTTGCCTCTTGGTTATTTTCCTCATCCTCGTTAACTTCTGTAGATACTTCGTCATCTTTCAAGTTTTCAATATTGGTCTTGATGAGTTCGATCAATCCATTGATATACTTGGCGTCGATCACGGTATTGCCATCTTCATCAGCCACATTAAATATCAAACATCTGTTCAAAATTTCGATAAACAACTTCAAGGATAAGTATGGGTCCATACATGAATCAGCGACACGCAAAGCCTTTTGCAAGCATTCCAACACACGTTTAAAGTCATCTCCAGAATTTTCTCTGCTACCAGTGTCCTCCTCATCTGGCAAGTATGCACACCACCACCACAAGTGAGCACTGAAATATACTGCACGACATTGGTCCTGCTTCTTCAACAACTTGGATCCATATAGAGTAAGCTTGGTAATTAAATTCTCGTAATTCTCTTTGTTGAAATTACGCAAGGTGTATAATTTATCAGCAATCAGTAATATAGACTGATATGGAACAGATGCTTCCCCAAGTGAATCATGGGGGTTGATGTGACGATTGCTATGGGACGCATTCATAATCAAATTTTCTTCATAGACCACAAAGCATTGGTTGAACAATTCATAGCTCAAAGCCTGTTGATTGAATTGATCAGCCGTAGAAGCTGCATTCAAATAAATTTTCAAAATTAGTTGTGAATGGTATTCTTGATGGTGGTGGTATAACTCATCAATGATAATTGACAAATTCTTGAAGTTTGAAGCTATCAATAGGTCTTGATGCGTAATGTCCTTTCCTTTTGATTTCAAAGCTTGAACGTAGAATCCAATAAGCTTCAATTTATTCAAGATTTTAGAAATAAGTGTTGGATAAGTATGAATTATATTCTTAAATTCTTTGTTCAAGTACTTCTTTCTCACGTACATCAAATTTGAGATGTTTTTGAAGGGATCTGAGGGATTCTCGATCAAATGAATAATCTTGCAAATCTTTTCTTGGTTACCTAAAAATTCTTGTGTAACAATGGCTTCGCCGTTGTAAATTTTGTAGTACTTTGTAACCCCCAAATTCTTAGCGGTATCTAACTTTTCAATAGGATCCTTAATCAAAACCAATAGGTACTTAAAAATTCCATCGATGTCTTCGATTGAGGAAAAGTATTCTTGGTCCTCGTTAACCTTATTAATAATCTGCAATGATAACTGTTTTTGGTATTGGGGACTGGTCAACTTGTGATAAAACTCATAGAAAAATGGAAGTTTGAACAAAGACTTTATTGACTTGAAATGTTGAATTGGAGCAGCTAACAAACGCAACCATAATTCTTGCTCCTCGGAGTTCAACTTTTTCTTAGCTAAGTTAACAGTTGCAAATTCATAAATTGTATTCAAGTTTTCATGCGTCTCGGGGTAGTAGGTCAATGTCAATGTTATGAATGTTTGAAGCAATATTGAGTGTTCTTCAATTGGAAGCTCGGGATCGGATTCATAAAGTTTCAAGTAAAAATCCCAAAATGTAGTGAACAAGTCTTTGGGGTACTTATCTTCAAGAGACAAATTTGCTAATGATTCTACTTCATTATTGTGATAATTCACAAACCTTTCGATAAGAGTGGACACTAACTCGCTCTTTTTCAAGAATGGATGAAGGTGAATAAACACCTCATTGAGCAAAAAGTTTAATGTGGCGAAATGAAAATCATCCGGAAATATTTGGATTAACACATCGATCAAGTAACTTTGAGCTAAATGATCGCGACATTGAATGATTTGCTCGGTTATTGTGGGAAGAATCTTCTCTGAATAGTATTTTATACTAGAATATTCTGAATCTCCTTCGTAGTCGTCAATAATTTGAGAAAGTCTTACTAGGTTGGATCCAACCAAGATTTTGAGTTCTTTTCTTTCTTTGTATCTCAATTCACGCTCGGATGAATGACCCTGATGTTGAAGACGTACCCACAATTTGGTCATTTCAATAAAGTTGGACATCAAAAAATTGACCGTTTCATTGAAGTCTGCTTCATCTCCCAAGGGTAACAAGTCTTTGATTCTTTGAGACAAGTAGTACCTCAAGAAAAGACCCCTTATGGGATGCTGCACACCTCGACACATCTCGATCATGTCCTTCATGATTTCTTTCGTTGGAGCCCCGGGTGTAGCCATGTATGTAGTACCTACCATAATCATCATGTAAAGTCTTGGGATAATATTGCCAGAGTACTGCACCAACTCATACAAATCAGCCAAGTAGGGTGTGTCCTTTTTCTTCTTCTTCTCGGTTGACTGGATCAAATAATTCAGCAAAGTCTCCAACGAGTCAAACACCATCATATAGATTTCATAGTATTGTTTTGGCGTGAGCTTATTGATTCGAAGCTCATTTAAGAAGTTCAGGCAATGCTTAAGGGCTTGAAGTAAGTTCTTATCATTGAGACTTTGCTTCATAAGACCCGATTGGTGGTTGATTGTACTTATTGCTGTTTGAAGAGACATGGTAATTGATATCAAGTAGAAGTTGTGAGGTTTGCAATGCTGGATCTAGTGCAATTGATGATATTGGTGTCGTCAAAAGCTGGAAAACAGACTTCTGAAGTGCTTGTCAATTCAATTAATAATCACCACTGAGGCTAAATGAATATTATATTTTCCCCTCTATTCTCAATAAGGGCACCTTAATGTGCTGAACACCACTTAATATTAACAGATGTATCAACACAGTGGCAAGATTAGGGGCTAACTAAGTAAACGATCAAAGAAACTAGATATCAAATTGGTCACGTGCATTTGGTCACATGATTAAATGTGGAGATAATCGAATAAACGAAGGATTCAACTGAAATAATGGTAGATATGGTAGCAACTTTACCTAACCAATCAATTAGTTATGTTACAATGTAAGAGATTTAAATGAATTTTTTTTTTGTCAAGATTTATCGAATTTTTGAAATTTTTAGCAATAGAAAAGAACCAGTAAGTTTAATTCCGACAAAATTTACGAGAAATGTCCAAGTTCTTACACACACACACACGTTTCTTTCAGTCTCATGGTCCTGCCCATACACGCTCGAGTGGGAAGTTGTTTTCTTTTTCTAGATAATTGGCTGTATCAGGTTTCCTGCATATAACCACACATTGACTCGATTGGGACCAATTAAGCAACTGGCCCTGAACCATAATTCGAGCGTATTGGTTGTTTAGGGAAAACTCTTTGTAGGACATGTGACAATTGCACAAATTAACCTCCAGTTGTCAGGAAGAAAATGCATCTGATTGGGATACATCTGTACCAAAGTAGAATAAATAGCCGTTCTGCCCTAATTAGCCTCCCAACAGGAAGTACACTTTAAGGGCGAGGCAATAGTATTCTCGAGAAAATTCAAGTACCAGGATTATTTTATTAAATATTAAACTAAATAGTACATTTGCCCAGTCAATGGACGACGTTGGACATCCAGTGTGTCAACGAATGCTAGGTCAGCTGATTAAGCTGGAGACCGAAATCTTTGTTTTGAAGGGGGCCAGCTTTTCGTCGCTGTTTGCGTCCGCCTCTTCCATTTCTTGGTCCTTTAATTTTTTGTGAGGGAGTTCTTCCTCCTTCAACAAGCTAGAGGCCGGATGTTGGGTCGAAGCATTCGACGATACAGAGAAACGCGAGGCGGGGGTCAAACAGGGAGAATTGAAGGAGGAGTTTTGCGAAATGTTTCTCTTGTGAGAAGCGCTTTCTTTGAGGGGGTTGGGAAACAAATCTGGGGCAATGGACGAAGAGCGACGAGATGACGAATTGGTGGAGTTGAGTGCGGAGAACTCAAACGAGATGGAGTTGCTTCTGGACGCCTGTGTGCTGAGGAGAAGCGGCGAGCCGTAGTGAGAAGGCGAAAGATTGCCTGCCTGGTTCGCTGTAGTCTGTGAGGATATAATTGAAGATAGGTTGGGATGGGACGACGTGAGGAGGCCTGGGGGATGGTGGTAGACCGCGGTGTTGGCGGTGGAGTGGCGACGGGAGATGGGGTCGTCCAAAAGGCGCCGTTTCGAGAGCGGAGGAAGGGTGGGGGCCGTGTTGCTGGTGAAGTCGAAACTGGCCGATCGGGAGGTGTTGATGGCGGACGACGGCTTGAACGGCGTGGGGAGGGGCTCGGACTTGCCGAACATGGAGGTGTTGAAGGAGATACTGGGAGCGCTAGAGCCTGAGGTGGAGCCCGAGGTGGCGTTGGAGGAGGCACCGGTGGTGGAATTATTTGTAGACGTTGAGCCAGAGTCGTTTTCGGGCAGGAGCTCGCCAGCGGACGATTCCCGCTTAATGGTGGACGACGAGTTCTGGGTGGAGTCGCTGAGTTCGGAGGAGGTTCTGGCGGACGAGGGGGCTGAGGGCATGGCCGACTTGACGGGTGTCTGGGACGCCCGACGGCGGCGGTTGGCACCGCCGTTCCACCAGTTCTTGATGGCGTTGTCAGAGCGGCCGTTCATGTGGCGGGAGATCTCGGCCCACTTCTTGCCGTACTTGGCCACCAACGACTCGATCAACTCGCCCTCTTCCACGGTGATGGGCGCCCGGTTTAACGATGGCTTGAGGTTCTGGTGGAAGCGCTCGCGGCACTGCTTGGGCGTGCGGGTGGCGAGTGAGTTGGAGATACGGACCCAGTTGGTGGGCCCAAACACTGCAATCAAGTCAAGGAGCTTCTTGTCTTCGAGCGGCGACCATGGGCCTCGACGCGAGCCGGACTTGGTGGACGACGGTGGCGGCTGGTGCTGGGACGCATTCATAGCGACACCAGGGCCCTGGGCTGGCGGCTGGCCCGCCCCAGGATGGGCACCGGGCGCTCCATGGACGACGCCGCCAGGAGCACCGGCGGCACCCGGCGTGGCAGCAGGGCCGGCAAGACCAGGAGGGCGGGCCATGGGAGGACCGCCCAGCATGGCGCCAGGCCCAGGAGGAGCCTGGCCGTAGACATAGGGATAGTAGTAGCCTTGCAGGTACTGGGGAGGCGGCCCAATGTGGCCGTGGCTGTGGGAGTTGTTGTAGTTGTACATTCCGACAGCGTCAACGAGGACGGCTAGGATGTGTGGAAGGAAAGGAACGGAAGGATTAGAACCAACGGGGAGGGAAGAACACAGCGGGCAGGGAGAGCCAGTGATTGCCGAGTCAAGGAAGGAGGAGGAGGAGGAGGAGGAAGAGCGGAGGAAGGAGGAGTGGAGGAAGGAGGAGTGAGTGGAGGGTGGAACGGGCAGGAGAAATGGAGGTGTATGACCAGGTGGAAATAGGGAGCACAAGTAGGTGGGGGATAACACGAGAAGCAACTAGGATTAGTTGAGAACAGGAGGAGGCCAAGAGTGGAGGTGGTGGAGGAAAACAGTAAATGGTAACGGCAGGTGAACAAATAAATAGCACGGCAGATGCGAGGCGTGAGAACCACAAGCGGGCAACGGGGATAACGGTGCTTTTTTGGGCAGAAATGGGGAGCACAGGCGAACGGTGGGAGGACGAAGGCCGTTAGGAGTAAGGAGAAGGTGTGGAACAACTCCCGGGAGTAGTGGTGGGCACAAATATCGAGGCCAGGGATTGTTGGCGCCAGACGGCACACAACGGTGGAAGTAACGAGGGTTAATCCACCGCGGAAATACGTAACTTCCGAGTAACCGAGGAGACAGAACGTCCAAACACCGAGCAGGCGTCCTGGCTGGCCGGGGCTGCTGCGGGCTGGCAGGTTTCAGGGTTGCAAATCCGGTGCTGTATCGGGACGGGATGGCCTGACATGCTGCGCAAGCCCTCCCTCCTTCCTGTTTAGGGCAGGCTACGGGGCGGCCCCAGCGGTGGTGGGAGCTGATTGCTGGAGGCCTGGTCGGAACATAACCGTTGTCACCGCCACCCACCGAGGGTCCATCTGCGTTCCGGCCCTCCCTCGGATCTGGCTGCCGGCGCACCACAGCCTTATGCCGGTGCGAGGAACAATAGCGAAGGATTCTGGACTTACGCCACCCTGCGCTGGAAGGTTCGAAGGCTTGGGGCAAATCCGCACCTGCCGCTTCCGGTCCGCTCTCGATGTGACGCAAACGGACATCGACAATGCGTGTGACCATGGCCTTCACCATATGCTCTGGCTAGATACTGTTTCCACCGTCTACATCCTCCCTTAGCTCGGACCACGGCCGACGCAGACCCACCCTGCTGTCACTTCTTTATTTTCTTAAACGCCACGCATTAGCCGCTGAGCGCATTACAGGGCACTCCGTGCATTCCGGGGGTGCGGGAAGAAAATTATCCCCAAGCCGCCCTGGACGCCGCCGAGTGGGGTTTATTGCTAGCGGCCATTCCAAACGGCTAGTTCCATCTGGCGTTGAAACGACGGCCCCGTCCCACCGCGTCGGACCCCTCGCGTCGTGAAACCCCCGAGCCCGCACCACGCCACCTCCGTCGTTCCTTACACGGCTTGTCCGACCCAGGCCAAATCCCCCGAAATCACTTCCGGTTGTCACGCTTCATGCGCGCCAGATATCCGTGATGCATGGATGCCATGCATGGTCTGCGTCACGTGGGAAATTCCCACGCAACCGTCTCGACTGGGCAAGGTTATTTTCTTTCTGCCCTCATCTGCGGCTGTCGTCCACCCGATCCTGTCTCATCACTCATGCACAAATTCTTAGGTGCAGAGCTGCAGTGCTCTATCAAGCGTATGCTCTGTGACATATCTAACCCGTTTGACACACCGTCCCCTCCCCGTCGTCCCCGTCGTCCCCGTCGTCTCCGCCTACAGCACGCTGCATGCCCCATGCACGCTCGGTCCACTCCTCTGGGCGCGGCCATGATCCTGCCAACTTTATTCTCGCCCTGTGCATGAGGTGCCTTTTTTTTTCTATGCGTACCTGGGTCGGAGTGGCCTCCCTCATTCCGGTAACGATCGCTTATCGGGTTAATTGGCACGCGGTCGCCACATCCAGCGCTGCGGACACAGAGCTACCTGTGCCCCGTAGCCCAGAACTGCGCTGCTGACTTGACTTACTTGAAAGCCAATACTTTCTCCTAAGCAATCTCATTAAGGTTAGGATTTATGATTTGAGAACCGACCTTTGACGCATCCTGTATAATGTCCTTGGTTTTCCCGGGTTTTATTTTTAGACTCACCATCACTCCGTCATTGCACTGCAAACATTCCCGGACGAAGCAAGGTTAGGTTGGAACGATCGTCATTGACGATAAGCTAAAACAATGCACACCGTGCGTTCGTGGAACCAGTACATCGGGCTGTGACCTCCAGCTTGGCCGAAATCCCCAACGTCAGCAGGTCGGAACTCACGGCCTGGCTTTAACTACCATGCATCCACTCTGCACCATGCACCAAGCTCCAATTATTTTCTGTGTCAGCGCTTGTAATGTTTGTTCGCCTCCCGGTTAAATAGGAGCTTTGATAAGGTTTTTTTTTTACCCATTCGACTCTGGTCCTCGGTTACCAAGTCGTGGACGCCAGCATCTATCTACAGAAATGAGACCTTACAAGAAGGAACCGTTACGTAAAAAGGGGTCTACTTCAAGATTGCAATTTTCTGGCAAATGGTTATTGTTCTGACGTAGCTCTTCCATATCTCCAATGGCCGCCAATTCTCTCTGCACCGCTTATGTGATCTTGTTATGATCTAGCCCGAAAATACGCTACTTCGAGGAAATCGCTGTTTCACATATCTGGGCTTTCGATCTGGGCTTTGACGTTGACGACGACTGTTAGTGTTGTTCTGCTCCATCGATTAAACTCAACCTGAATCGTTGCCCGTGTCAACGGTACTCGACTGTGAATAATGTATGACCAGGTGGGTCGAATTACTTGCTGCATTTTCAGAAGTACTCAGATGCTGTGCGTTCCTTTATTCCACGTCAAGTTTTTGCTATTTTTCCAGAGTTTACTGAATAGGCATATCGAGTCTTTGTGTACTCTAACTCGTCTACGGAGGCTGGAGCTACCCCATATAATATACGGATTTCCGCACATCTATCAGTACAATCACAAGCCAATTTGGTCCGGTGCTTATCTCAATGGTACCTCTCTACTCTGCAGATTTCGCAACAAAAATCGGTCAATCTCAAGGACAAACTCGCGTTAAGATGTAGAATTAAATCCAGCATTGTCGTTGTGTTGTTGACGATGCTAATTAGCAAAGATGCAAAAAGTGCTAATACGTGAATTAACCACGTCGAGGCAATGCATCCAAATAGATCCCCATGGGTGTGCGTGTTTTGAATATTTTAAAACTGTACAGCCACTCTATTTTGCCGATATTACACTGAAAGCCAGGTCGAAATTGAAATTAATGATGTACTACTTCCTAAACCACGCTATTTCAGCCCGGGACTTAATCCTGACACGGTTTCATGAATCGCAATATTCCCCACACTTTTCTACAAGCGGGACCTGGAACAGTTCACGAAGTGGGGTACGCTCCACAGCTTCCATTAATGACATGTTTCATCATAGCAATATTCATTACCAAACCTTAAACGATAAAGTTCACTTCTATTATTTGGTTAAATTGTACTCCTGAACTAAGCAACGCAGGAACCACCTCTGCAGTGTAAGAAGCTACAATAAGCATTTGGACGATAACGATGGTAGCGTTAGGTAAATTATCGCCAAATTTCAACGAATAGGCCCAATGTTCAAAGAATAGAATCAAGTCAAATAACGCTCGTTATCTTTTAATTAAGCATCTTGCTTTGTTCCCATGATTCTTCATCAATAAAAATCAAGATGAGTTGTTGTGTAGTATATACACTAGGGGACTTCATAACCGTAAAAAGGCAACTTGTCCGAGTGGTTAAGGAGAAAGATTAGAAATCTTTTGGGCTTTGCCCGCGCAGGTTCGAATCCTGCAGTTGTCGTTATTTTTGCTAATTAATTAGTTGAGAATTTTAACTAAAAAATCCATTTGAAATCGTGTATTTACCCGTCTTGCGATGTAAGCTACAGAGAGATAGTGCCTATACGATCGTACAACTTCCTCAGTCTATGCTTTCAATTAAATACTTACTGTACAATATTTGGAGAGAACCCTGACTCGGACGAGTACAATAGTCAGACCCCGGGACTGATCGGCCAAGAACAATAGTGGCATTTGCTCCTCAATGCTGGAAAATAAACCGGAATTGAAGAGCTTCGATTACGTATGACCCGGCAATTCCCGACGCCGGCCTACCGTTATTTTGCTGTAGTGTTCGGCTCCGCGAACAATTGATATTCTGTATGGGTTCTTTTGTGATACACACATATGTTACATATTGAGTACTACTCAAACGTTCATTTGGAACGGGGGAACGTCGTCTAACTCTGATCTGCGATTTCAGGTCCGGATCAAAGATTAGGCAAATGCTGTGAATGGATATGCGAGTTGTGTAGATAATGATTGGGAGAGATTATTATTTCCATTTCTTGGAAAGGGACCCGGCCTTTTGGAGTACACGCTTCTAGTTGTACCAAGTGTAGGAGCTTTCGCTTAACGAGCTGGGCTATCAAGTTGTCCTATGTCCCAAACTCCGAAAGCTACTATGGGGACGTCAACACGGAATCCAGCGTGTTCATGCATCGTCTAACTCCACACTGGTGGTGTCTTGCTGGCATATTAGGGATGTTCCACGTCATCCATTTGAAATCGCCTCGAGATAATCCTTCGCTGTTTCTCGTCCTATTAATGGATGTGTTGTGAATATTTGAATATAGCGAGTTGGAGAGGACTTGTGTACTCGACCTAGCTGCATTCAGGCCAAATCATTTGACCCGCTTATACCTCAAACTCCTCCAAGTCTTCTGGCTCGAAGATCACACGAACCATCAAGGAACACGAAGGACAAACCGCGATGTCTTCTCCGTCCTTGAGGTCATCCAAGGCTATGGCAAACCGGTCTCCACAGGGACATGGATACTGAAACAACTGCGTGACGGGATCGAACGTAAAATCCTCGATCTCAATCTCGTCGTAGATTGTTTCCATCGCTATTGGAGTCTGCTGTGGTTGTATGTTAGACTCATGACTCCAAAAGCATCTCCATCTCATCTCTGGGTGCAATGTCGAATCACGTGAAATGCGATACCTTAGGGCTCCAGCCCCAAAGTTCCTTTCACTCGCACTTCCTCTCACTAACGGCCAACCTGCAATTTTCGCCCTTCGCACCTTCCTCCGGCACCTTCTTAAAAAAATTTTACTTTCTCTCAGTTTTCTTTTCACTGTCAGTGATATTCAAAAGTGTATGTAAAGTCGAAGCACATAGTCCAAATCAGACCAGATCACACAAGCAAACCATCCAACCATTCATATTGTTGTTGAAGATCCCAACGTCCAGCATCTACCAGTTGTCCTTCATCGCGAAAATTGTCCCATCTGTCTGAAGTGAAAAATTTGTGAACACTACTAACAATTAGCAACATGGGTATTTCTAGAGACTCTCGTCACAAGCGTTCTGCTACTGGTGCCAAAAGAGCCCAATTCAGAAAGAAGAGAAAGTTCGAATTAGGTAGACAATCTGCCAACACCAAGATCGGTGCTAAGAGAATCCACACTGTTAGAACCAGAGGTGGTAACCAAAAGTTCAGAGCCCTCAGAGTTGAGACCGGTAACTTCTCTTGGGGTTCCGAGGGTGTCTCCAGAAAGACCAGAATCGCTGGTGTCGTCTACCACCCTTCCAACAACGAGTTGGTCAGAACTAACACTTTGACCAAGTCCGCTGTTGTCCAAGTTGATGCCACTCCATTCAGACAATGGTACGAGAAGCACTACGGTGCCTCTTTGGGTAAGAAGAAGGCTGGTACTGAGGAAGAAGTCAAGAGATCTCACAAGCTCGAGAGAAAGTTGGCTTCCAGAGCTGGTCAAGCTTCTATTGAGCACTCCGTCGACTCTCAATTCGGTGCCGGTAAGTTGTACGCTGTTATCTCTTCCAGACCAGGTCAATCCGGTAGATGTGACGGTTACATCTTGGAAGGTGAAGAGTTGGCCTTCTACTTGAGAAGATTGACTGCTAAGAAATAAACTCTTGGTATCATATAAATAATGTTACATAGTAGCAATACGTAATAAATCATGCTCTGACTTCATGTAGGACTGAGATGTTTAGAAAGGTACTTCTGGAACTGAAAATTTATCATGGAGATGATTTGGAGTTTTGAGAAATTTTCAGGCCCCACCTTAATCACTACAGACTTTAAACATGCGAAATGACATTGGCTCATATTAAGAGTAAGAGATATACATTTTCGAAAACATAAGAGTTCAAGTTATTCCTTATGGTGCTTCTGTTTGATCTTTTTGTTGATGTATAGATGTATAGTTTTTGGGCAAACTCAGAGTTGGCTGGAGGAACTTGAGTGGTCGACATTAAGTCAAAAGTGGAAGAAATATAACCGGAACTCACAAACGTATTCATTCTTGAGGAATTTAAAAGTTCTTGGGAACTGGAAGAATGGAAGTCCTCGCTACTGTAAGTACGTAGAGAAATTGTAACTGGAAATTGGCTCACATTTTTCAATGGTGAAGATAGTCAGAGTTTGTTCATGGTTGGATGCAAGGGTTGGAAGGAATCGAATAACGGTCAGGAGCCGAGATTATGCGAAGCCAATGCAAATCATAAACTCCCCTGGTGAAGAGCCCTAAAAAGCAGAGACATACCAGGCAAAATTCAGACTTGACTGGACGGGCTTTTTCTAGAATGAATCCATCAGTTATACAGCCAAACTAGACCAATACCTCAATGTCGCCAATTATTCAAATCCTCAATAATCGAGCAAGTGACTACACTTCAATCTACATTTCCCACTACTGCATAACTTCATGAAAGACATCTCAAGATGAATTTTCAGATTCAAGAATCTGGGGTTAGTATCTCGTCAGAAGAGGCATGTCGCTGTCGTTCACGTCTTGCAAGCAAGACTCAGTACAGGTCTGTGTAACATTTTGTTCATCATAAGATACATACTTTTGGATTGTGTGTAATCGTTGATACTGTTATAGCGAAGTCTTCGCTGGACATCGCCTTGTTATATACCAATGAAAGATCCGGGTAAGACATACACGTGACTACGTATAGGGTTGGTTTAAATATGTATTGCTTTATCGGTAGTTAACCGAAATAAAAAAGGTTAGAGTAAAACTCTTAGGATAGGTGAAGTAGTCTTATTATTTTCCTATTTCTGTGTAGTTCATGTGCTCTTGTAATAATCGCATTCATTTCAAGAGTCCAGACTTGCCTGAGCTGGTTGGAGAATATTATTAAATTGTCTATTAAAAGACATGTATTGACCTTCTAAGAGCAAGTAATCATTTCAAAGATATTCGAAGATGAAGTTCAATTCTCTTATTTTTCTCCAGTTGTTTGCCCGTGTTTTCTCTCCTCTACTTCTTTTCTTTCTATTCCCTTTTGTTAGTGCGCACCTCAATATCGAATCCTATTCTCAAACTGCCCTTCTTCTGTAAACATCACCAAACATGAATAGGGCAAATACGACCCAGGACGATACGGTTTTCGAAGATGCCCTAAACCAGTCCTTCTCATACAACACTCCCTATGCATATCCACCCAATTCTCTTTCGTCACATCTCCAAAAACTTCCAGACGCCAGTGGACTCCAGTTTCCTCATCACGAACCAGAAGTACCTGCGCCTGTCCCGGCACCGGAGTCTACAAACATCACCCAAGACGACATCACGCGTTTCAGACTCCACCAGGTGAAACTAGAACTAGCATCCTCCAAAGTGGCTCCCAAAAACGGAACTCCCAGCACAACACAACCAAGCACAACTGAACCCATCTACTACAGGCCGCCTTCATCGAACCTTCGAGGCACCCAATTCGGCATCCAAAGCTTTTTGCCTCCCAACGTTGAACTCTCCGGCATCAAAAAAGACCGTCCCAACCATGTTCCCTTGTACGTGAAAAGACCACTCCCACAGCCAGCAGTGCAAGACGTAATCAAGTCACTCCAGGAGAGAAAACGGCCTGATCTCCAGAAAGAAGAGGTCATAGATGACGATCCCGAGGGCCCCTCGGGTGAGTGGACCAACCCCATAGTGAAACAGGCCCTTTCCCGCCAAATAGACAGAGAAAGCTACACCAAACGCCTTGTGACCAACATCCTCTATTTGTTGGTATTCCGCTTCCTTAAGACGTTTGTCGGTAAGGTCTGGCACTTGTTCGAGACTCGCAAGCAGATTCAACTCCAGCAGCAGTACAATTTGCATCATACATTCGCATCTACTCCACGCACAGGGTTGGATATAACAGCCATCATGTCCGGTGTGAGTGCAGTGCTTACAGTCGTATTTGCGGTAAATATTGCCATATCTGCGGTGATGTTAATGAAGGGCCAAGACCAGTGCTACGACCTTCCTCTTAGTAATTCACAGAGACGCTTGATCGGCCTTCGTGTTGCACCTGGTGCTGGTTCGGTCAACGAGGATAATGATGAAAATGAAGGTGTGAGTAGCTCGAAAACGACAAAAACGGGCCATTATGACGCGGATGCAAGCACAAAGTCCGACGCACACGCCGACTTGGTCCTCAAGCAGAGACACTTCACTTCTACCCTCCCTTCAGCTGAGTTACCCAAGTACACCCGTTTGAACTCATACGCACAGTACAATTTCGAGACTCCAGCAGACTCAGAACCCGAAATCCAATTGTCTCTATCCGCTCCGAGAGGGGTGCCCAAGATAGGTGCGGATTCCAAGCGGGTTCTTGCCACAACCGAGGAGGTTCTGGCCTTTTCTCGGCGTTTTGACTTGCACTTTGACGACCAATGAGCCTAAGACTTTACTAATGCTACTACAATTCTGGAATCCTATGAGCTCTCCAATACGAGATTTGCTTCAAGGTAGGAATCTCTGCTTCCCCAATCTCCAAGACATGACACCTCCTATAACCGTGCAATACCCGTCACGTGTTTGTGTCTTTCCCATGTGAAGGAGTTAGTGAGTTTAGACCGGCGTTACCCCAGATTAGGGCCGTCCTGCATGCCACGGGGGCCATGTGCACTTTGTAGAATCCACTTTTTACAGAATGACTTCGGTAACTTACACCACCTAGAGCCAATGGCTTGGCCCAATACACACCGTACATCTCCATTGTAGCAATATAGTCGAAACCAGCTTTTTTATGGCTTTTTCGTCTCCTTTTAATTTACTGGGCCCTTTTCTTTGCCGGTTTTGTCATCCTTCACACGACGCATCTGCGGGGCAATAGAATATATAAGCTCGGTCTTTCCCCGGAATGCTCCACTTCAACTTCAACAGTGTAAACCCCCTGGAGCTACGATGTTTCAAAAGCCACGGGATTTCGAGGAAAATCTTCGAGTCATCCAGATCGACGAAACCAATTGGAAAGGTGCCCACAACTTGAGGCTTCCCATCGTTGGAGCCCGTGGAGTGTATGGAGGCTACACCATTGCCCAGACACTTTTGGTATCTATCGAGGCCACCAAGAATGACAAGAACGAATATGAATGGACGCCGTTATCCTTCCATCTCTACTTCCTTCGTGCCGGCGATGCCCGGGTGCCAATGGAATACAAAGTCACCAAGCAAGAGGCCAAAGGTGACACCCTAGTGGTGTTCGTGGAAGCCCATCAGAAGGGCAAGGTCCGGGCCAATTCCATCTGCGCTTTTGCCAGAGTGGGCCAGATGCCAGCCAGCTCGGCATTTCCCGAAGTGCAGCAACCAGTGCCCGACGTGAAGCTCGCACATCCTGACCCCACCAAGTTGTACCAAACTCACCACACCGATTACATGAGAAGTGCATACTCCGATGACTTATTGGACTACAAGACCAGGCCAGAAGAAAAGAACTTACCGGCGTCCGAACGCTGGATGTCCATTTTCCATGGCATCAACAATAAGTTGAAACCCGAATATGTTGGCAAGGAGGAAGAATTACAGGTTCCATTGGTGCAACCAGAAATTGACGTGGACACGGAAGGATTGTTCATGCCTCCCACTACAGACAGCAGAATTCCCTCAGAGTACCAGGAACTGTTCAAGAACCCAATATATAACTTGGTTGGACTCGGAATGATCTCCGACAGTACCATTCTCACCACGTTGGCCAGAATTCTCCATCTTCCCTGGAACCCCACGGAGAACGCCAAGGACGCCGACGATTTCGATCCACACAAGGACGCCAGATTTCTCATGAAACTGTCGGTCAATATCATGCATGTGTACCATTACAACGCTATGTCTTTGGACCATCACATCTACTTCCACACCGACATGATGCAGAGTGGATTCGACATTGTTAAGGAGTGGCTTTGCTACCACTACCTGATTAAGAGACTTTCGAATCACCGGACTTTAGTTCGTGGTTTCTTGTACAACAAGGACGACAAGGTGGTGGCTACCGTGGTCCAGGAGGGATTGACATATTTGATAGATGAGGTGGTTGATAATGCCAAGTTGTGATTAGACAGGAATATCTGGTAATTGAGTAATAAAGTACTAAATTATTGAACTATTTGTAAGTTCTTGAGCTATCTTTAGTATGAACATTTGAAAGCTCTTGAACCATCTCTAATTTGAACATTTGTAAGCTGGCCATCTCCAGTCTAAACTATTTGAAATTCAGGTGTGGTGTGGCTGGTAGTGAAGTATCTATGGCTATTACTGCGCATGGATGCTCTATTTCTTCACCTAGTTATCCGTCCTTCCAGCGGCTTTTGCATATTTGGACCCTGCATCTCGGCCAAGATGCGATAAGCTTTCTCTATCACCAGAGGGGTTCAAGTGCAATTTCTAACGGGAAAGCTAGGTCTGATTTGTTCCAAGGACCAACGGGAGGATATACGGAAGTTCATTACTTGCAGGATAAAGCCAATACCAGCAGGGTCGATATTGTGTCCCGGTAGTTAAATGACCCTGCCCCTCCTTGGAATCCAGTGTCTAGAACCATCTCTGTTCCGCTTGACCTAATCTTAAGGGGCCTTTCTAAAAAAAAACTCCGACTACACTGAGAACCCGACGCGTGTTTACCCAACGGAAATCCATAATACTCTGCTCGGCCTATGGGCACTCGGCTAAATGAAGACGTAATTCGTATCGCAATCAAGCGCAATTCACCATCGATTCAGGCGGTGCTTCCGCCTTATCCTACCTGCATCAGCTCCAAACCCATCACATGCAGAGACCCTGCGCCTTTGACACTCCCCTCCTGTACAGAGACCGTTGGGCTCCAAGCGATGAGCCTCGGCAAAAGGAAGGCTATTCCAACAATTCCATAATCTCATTGATATATATGTCGGAGCAATTCCCTTTAAATTGGACCTGATCAACCCTCGAAAATCTGCACCAATTATCCCATTTTGACCGCTTTTTTTACCGTTCAATCCGATATTTTCTTCAGCATCTACAATTACAGTATAATAACGCTATGTCGCAGTCGCAGCTAGCAAGACGTGAGGCCAACAACTCCAAGGTTGCCAGGAGTTTTGCCGTGCAAAGAGTCGGCGAAGACCAATACGAGGGTGTCACGACCCTCAATCGCCCGTCCTCTTCAAGTAGGGGTGTTTTTGGAGGCAATTTGTGTGCCCAGGCGGTGGTGGCGGCCATGGAGTCCACACCTGGCTTTGTTCCCCATTCGCTCCATTCTTACTTCGTCAAGGCGGGAGACGATAAGCTTCCGTGCCAATACTCCGTGGAAAAGATCAATGACGGCAAGAACTTCGCCAACCGGCTTGTGCGAGTGCTGCAGAAGGGCGAGCTCAAGTACATGGTAATGATCAGCTTGACCAAGAAGAACTCCATGGTTGCGGCCCGCAACCACTTCAGTGCCGGCAAAGCGGCGTTCCCGGTGGAGTACCAGATCCCTGCATCCTCGTCGTTCTACAAGTACGACTACCGGGACCTTCCGGTGCACACCACCTACGACCACGGGGGCATGCTCCAGCACAAGTTTCCGCCAGACTTTTTGGACCACAACGTGAGCCACAATGACATCAACAAGGGAGCGGGAGAACGGGAGTTTGCATTCTGGATCCGCATAGGCGACGAGTCCAACCAGGGCGTCAGCGAGTCCAAGTTCAAGTACGCAGGCTTCGGCATGGTGTCGGACTCTCTTTTCTTGACCTCGTTGGCCCGATTGTTGCGTCTCCCATTGCATGGCCCCGAAGGCCCCAGCACCACCGGGGCTCCGCACGCTATCAGCTTCAGTGGAGGCAAGGGCCCCTACTTCTTCTCGGTATCTTTGGACCACACGGTATTCTTCCACGACGATGCCTTCGATCCACACCAATGGATATTTGCTTCGTTCAAGACGCCTCGCTTCTGCAACAATAGGGTGATGTTCCAGGGATCCTACTACGACACCAACGGTCGCCTCTTTGCCAGCATGGTGCAGGAAGGGTTGGTGTTTTTCCACGAGGGGGTGGAACGGCAGTTGAAGCTCTAGGATGATAGAATAAATTGAGTCACGGGCTAGAAAGTGATACAGCATACTTGTTGGTTACTATCAATAGATAAAGGGCTATAATTCGAGTTGACATCCTCAGACCTAATTGACATCCTCGTGGCTTATAGTCCTCGGGGCTTATTGGTTCTCTAGCTTACTTGTTAGAGATATTCGTGTTAGAGCTTATGGTTGTTACTTATCGTTGGGTCCTGGATACCAAACGGCTTGCTGCAGTTGACCCAAAAGCCCATTTGGTCAGGGTCCCGTCACGTGTCTAGTCTCCAATACATGCCTCTTCTAGCTTGCGACGTATCAGTTCCCACTACCTCGCTTCCTCGGTCTGCCGCCATGCCGGACCTGGCCCTTATCGTTGCCCCACAAAAGCGCCTATACGAGGTCTTCAACAACTCATACCCCGCCAGGCTGCTGAAATTGCTGAGATTGTGGATCCAAGGACGCTTCTGGAAGCTGACGACATAGACCACGGTTTTCCGTGCCTGTGACGTTGTCTTCCGGGTGCACACACTACCTGGCCAGCCCAGGCCCCGAAGCCAAATCCAACATCATCGCGATAAGTTCGGGTGCTGGGTTCACGTGAAATTGGTGAGCCGAGGCCCACTTTTTACTCAGCAAACTATTTAAGATAAACGCTACCCCGGAGTTTGTCTTCCACCAAATATCAGCATGTCCGTCACCAAAGCCCACGAGTCGGAGTCCAGAATAGCACAGAAGTTTGCCGTCAACGTGATTTCCTCCCAGGAACACCACTCGGTGGTTGAGGGTGCCCGTCCTCTCAAGCCCACTGTGGCGGGAAACAGAGGAACTTACGGAGGCGAGCTCGTTGCCCAAGGTATCAACGCAGCATGGGCCACCGTCAAGGATCCCGAGTTCAGCCCCCACTCTTTGCATCTGTACTTTGTCAAAGCAGGCCAAGACACCACCCCCATGTGGTGGGAGGTGCAACACATCAGCGACACCAAGAACTTTGCCAACAGAATTGCCCAGGGCTACCAGGGCAAGGGGGGCCGTTTGGTGTTTGTGATACAAGTGTCGTTCACCAGAAACAACTCGCACGAAAACAGAATCGAGCAGGCCAAGAAGGCCGCGCATAAGGCGCTTACCGACGGCAAGATCCCCAAGCCTTTCCCTCCGCTGCTCCAGACCAAGCCGGGTTTGATCTTCCAGAAGTACCACGAGGATCCAGATCAGCTTTTTGGCTACTCCCACGCCAACAACTTGATGGAGCATAAGTTTGCCCCCGACTTCTACATCGAAGACCGCAAGGTCGAGTGGGCCTCCACCGGTAACACGGAATACGGCTACTTTGTCCGCACGAACGACAACTGGAACTCCTCGCGCGAGCCTACCAAGACCAAATTCCTCCTGTTGGCGTTTGCGTCCGACTCTGCATTCTTGGGCTCGTTTGCCCTTGCTCTTGGCTTGACGGTGCTCCCCGAGGGACCCGGCCAGTTCAGCAACTCCCACTACTTCAGGACCTCCTTGGACCACAGTGTCTACTTCCACGACATGGACTTCGACCCCAGCCAGTGGATATTCGTCAACTTCCGCTTCTCGCGCTTTAACAACAACAGGGTGTTGTGCCAGTGTGAGCTCTACACCACCGACGGCCGCATGATTGCCCTGGTGATCCAGGAGGGCTTGGTCTATTTGAGCGACGAGATCGTTGAGAAGGCCAGACACTTGGTGTTGGATACCGAGAACCCAGTGGCCAAGTTGTGAGGGTCTTGCCTGGGGAAGATTGTACATTATATTTATTACGGATTCTAGAATAGAATAACATACGAACATGATACAGTTTAGTAGAGTGTAGTTTTGGCCCTCTGAACAGGCAGCGATGTCTGATGCCTGACAGGTGAACTCCGAGATACAGGTGAAATTTCAGGAGTAGATGGGACAGATAATGCTGGGGAAACAATAGATAACAGAATGAATATCCAAAACGAGTGAAGGACTATATACAAGCTATGTCGAATCTACATCCAGCCCTTAGAATCTACATGAATCGACATAGAATGGATGGTCCTCTAGTTAGAATTGCTAGATCTATTAGATTCTAGATCGCAGTCGCATCGACCATTTTCAGAAGCCGATCAATGTAGCTCGGTTATGCAAGGACCAGCAAGAGCTTTACACAGGCTTAACTCTACAGCCATTCACTATCCGAGGAATGAGGTACTGGCGCATTTCCTCTTCGGGCAAGAGGGTCCCATCTGACTCCTTCTACGAATATTACGACCATATTAGATGATCGTTTAAAACTCTACTCCCACCCCGCTATTTTCTGAAAGTGAAATGCTCAATTCAATCTTCGATAGTTTAATTTATTCGTTTGTGTTCTCAGCTTTTTCCACGCTTGTGATTCTGTCGGCATTTGTTTCTAGACATCAGACTTCGCCATTTGTGCCCCTCACCATAATCACAGGCACCCTAACTTCGTGACACGTCTTCGGACCCCGGATTTCATCTTCCGCGGTGGCCTCAGTTTGGCCATGTAGATCAACTATCTAACGAGAAGTGCCAATCCGGGGTAAGTCTCTCTGCCGAATGACTTGCAAAAGCAGTAGAGTCCGTAGACACAGTCTCTGTTTAACCTGTCCTACTTCCTTGTGTCATCTCTGCCCAGAATTTGCTCTTCGCTGCATCTGCTTTTGCATTTTCATGCCCACACCTTTCCTCCTCGGATATAGCTTTGACCCCACACTGACAAATGCTCGTTTTTTATTATACACCGTAGAAGGTCATTTGCCATAGACATATCATTAGAGTCGTTTTAGAACAATTTGAACTTATTTCAACGACGACTGACACATATCCACTTCTTTCTGTCAGTTTAAATTACAGTTTCATTTCAATTGGTCTCGCTCTTCAATACCCATCCCTCAAACAGACAATAACCATTATACTACTTGAGACTCTAGCATCTACATCTAGAAGTCTTTCTTCTTCGCAATTGCATTAACACCTCTCTTGTTGGTGTTTTCTTGATCCCTTCACTTCATTTCCCATACTTCTGTACTGAACATGACCGGTTCTATCCCAGTACAAGAGTTGATGGGCATCGAGGAGCTCGAAAAGGGCGTCTTCCGGAGTCGTCTGAACTTGCTTACCTCGACAGGAAATCCCACTGGAGTCTTCGGAGGCTACATGGCTGGTCAGGCCTTGTTGGTGGCCTCCAAAAGTGCTCCCAATTTCGTCCCCCATTCCTTGCATTCACACTTCACTTCCAACGTCGTTGCCCTGCAACCTGTGGACTGGAAAGTGGAGGAGGTGACTCTGGGAAAGACTTTCTGCAATCGTCACGTCCGGGGATATCAGAATGGAAATCTCAAATACTATGCCAATATTTCATTGACTCGGAGAAACTCTCATGAGGATTCGGTCAAAGAATACGAAGACTGGCTCAAACGGACCAACGGAGAGGAGGACGAAAACGAAAAGAAGGTGCCCAAGCCTTTCGGCTTCCAAACCCCAAACCATGAGTGGTTAGTCAAAAACGATATCAAGGAATTAAAGACAGACGTCCAAATTGACGGTCTTCATGTATACCACAAGTTAGTGCCAGAATTAACAGAGATTGAATTCGGCACCTCGGAAAGCTCGCCAGTATCCCACAGACTTGGCTGGTTTGTCAGATGGGGAAATGATGAAAAGGATGGAGAGAAACTTATCGAGGGTGTGACTGATGCGTTCAAAATTGCTGGATTGGCGGTTTTATCTGATTCTCAATTTCTGGCACTTCTTCTCAAACACTTAAAAGTCCCAAGAAAATACAAAAACAAACATTACTTGCCCGTATCATTGGACCAAGTTATTTACTTTCACGACACTGACTTTGATCCTACTAAGTGGATGGGTTTTGCTTTCAAGGCCATTCGTATGACGGGAAATAGAGTAGTGTTGGAAGCAGAAATGTATAATGACAAGAGTGTACATGTCGCCACTGTGATTCAGGGAGGTTTGGTTTCCTTAGATGGAGTTCAGGAAGCAAAGTTATGAACATCTAATGCTAGCCATATTAAATAACATCTTCAATGATACGATGTGTTGAGAATATACTTAAGACGAATAATAAACTAATTCTAGGTCTATCTTAGTATCTCGATTTTACATGGTTCATTGGGAATTTCTTTTCTATCAACCTTGTGAATTAATATTAATCTACAGGTAAATATTGTCAATAAGGAGCACCATGGCTTCGTTTCCAAATTAATTCTAGTATTTACATCAAACCAAGAGAAAACCCCATACTTACTTTAAGGTAGTAGCACACTGTGCTGGCTCCTAAAGTAAATCTTTGTCATTTTCATGTATCTTGTTTACTGCTACTTCGAAATTTATCCTATTAATTATCCAGAAGAGGCTAACAGATATCCAGCTATATTCATATTTGATTTGCGATTATAGATTTAACCTTCAATTCTTTGGAAGGAACTCATCTATAGTGAAGAGTTTAAAACCTTACCTTCCTTTTCAACTGAGTTCCAATGGTACAAATATACCCCAATTCAGCTTTCGAATAAGCTGATTTTTGCTCTATGTTAAAAGTGACAGTAAAACAATTATTCGTATGGTAATGCAAGTATATCGAATTCCGTTTAATTAGGTATATATAATATAACTTTGAAATACATAAGAGAATTTTGACAGATAGTATTACATTTGATTTCGCAGCCGTTCAAAAATGATCTACTTAAACATTATTTTAATTTAACATCAGAGCCAGCATTGAATTCTCCAGGTCAATTAATCCTCTTAATTTATTCCCAAAAATCATTTGTATTTTTTTCTCAATGAGCCTCGTCACCTTTTTATTTCGATGTACATACTTATGATTCCCTCTCGTTTTCATCCACTAACTTATGGCCTGTATACTGCCACGCACAGATAACATAGTCCTGGAGTAAAATCATCAACTCTACTCAAATCATATTCTGTTACATCAGTCTCTCCATTCCTTGGACATCTACACGTCAACCTAAACGTTCTAGAATACATTTTATATCATTCTCGTGAATAATTAACATTAGAACCCATCAATTGTTCTTCGTCATACCAATCTACAGACTTCGTCATGTTCAATGAATCGACTTTGAATAGTCTAACTGCCGTTCTTGGGCGTGTTTTTACTTCAAACAACCTTCTTATATTAGACCGGAAGCTTTCGCCGTTGATAAACTTCCTCACTTCATTCCTGAAACTCAAAGAATTAGGTAAATTCAAGAACTTGGTCTGGTTAGACGAACCACAAGAGAATGGTGTACTTGAGCAATTCAATGGATTGATCGTGTTGGTGACCGAAAATAATGATACATTAGAGCACCTAAAAAGGATTTGTGATTCCATTGCCAAATCTACTAAGGTGTACCTCATTGTCGGCAATCTTACCAAATCATTCACTTTTCAGCTCAATGAAACCCTTGGAGGAGGAAAAGATTTCAAATCCATTCTATATCTGACACAGTCCCAGATTAACTTAACTCCACGGATCAAGGTCTTCAATTGGAAAACATTCCCAATAGAAGAAGATTTTGTCATGTTTAGTGACTTGAAGATGGATGGCGGGATCGATTCTTACTTTGAGGAACCCCTCAAGCAAATAAATCAACTTAGTTCATCTTTGGTCCAGCTTTTGTTTGAGTCGGATACAGTTTTCAAGTACAAATTGAAGAATATTTATGGTAAAGGTGACCACTCCAAATTATTCATCAACTTATTGCACGAGGAAAAGATTCCAGAGCATTTAAATAAGAATTTGAATCCTTTGGAATTAGAATTCTATCAGACCAAATTTACCAGCAATACGGATCTTGTTGTCTTGGAAAGAAATTTGGATTTTGCATCAGTTGTGTTTAATCAACTCAACTATCAAGGTTTAATCAACGATTTATTCGGTATTGAGTTTTCCCAAATTGTTAATTTTTCTCAAATTAAGAACTTGCCAGATGAAGGAGACGATGAGAAGGTTTCAATGAATCTTAGAAATGATGATCTTTATAATAAAACCCTCAAGCATCTCAATTTTTCCTCTAGTGGATTGAAATTAAGTAAATTGGCTAAGCAAGTCCAGCTTCAATTCAAAATGAAGGACAATGGTTCAAATGATCTTGATAATATGAAAAAGATCGTTACTAGTCTAGGTGACTTAACTTTGAAACAAGATTTGATAAAAAAGCATACTACAATTAGTGAAGCTATTTTAACAAGAATCCAGAAAGAGTATGAGGAATTTCTCACCTTTCAAAATGATTTATTTGAAAGTGACTATAAGTCGCAATTGGCATCACTCAAAGCATTTCTAGATACAAATTCTAGTTGCGAAATTGTCTTTGCTGCATTAATTTTAATATCTATCGTGAACAATGGAATTAAAGAAAGGGATTTTGAGTGGATCCTTCAAGACGTCATGGACTTATTTGGGTTGGAGACTACTTTGGTTCTTGAGAAGTTCATCTCTCACAAATTAATAAAAATCATACAAGATACATCAAATGATTTTTTCAGTTCATTCGGTATGAGTGCAGTTCCAGAAGAAGTTGAACAAAAGTCTAATGTTGGAATTACAACAATTCAGGATGTCTACACTAGCACATATACACTCATTGATAAATATTGGAATTTACATCCATTGGACGAAGACATCCCACAAGAAAGTGACGAAAGTGACGCAGTTTCTCTATTCAAATCATATCAAAACCCATCGTTTACATTGCCCTCCAATACAGTTCCTGTGATATATCGACTTGTTGAGGCACTTTACTTCCGCGATTTTTTGAAATACAAGCCCACCAATAATTTGAAGAAGAGACCAAATTGGGAAAACTTGCAGTTAGATATGTTTGCAGGAGAAGCAGTGGATTTGAACATTGATGATAAGAGCGATATCAGGGATAAAAAAGGCAATGCAGTTAATGTGGGTCGCACGTCGTCCGATTACATTATTGTCGTGCTTTTAGGAGGAATTACACGTTCTGAAATTTCATGCTTCAAATATTTACAGGAGAAGCTTGACTTGTACAAAAAAAACAAGAAGCTTATCGTTTTGACTACTGGAGTTGTGAATAACAAGAGTTTATTCGGATACTTTCGAGAAAACTAATTAACCAAGGGTGAACAGTTATTTGAAGCAGGTTAATCGTAAAAATTGGGCCATACTGAAGGGCTATATAGTTCATCACATTCATAGAAAAATAAATGGAAGCCTAGTTGTGCTGGACAGAAATGGCTTGCAAATAGAAATAGACGGGGTTTGTGAGAAGAAATCGTTCCGCAACATTTTATGAAAATTGACTGGAAGTGTTATTCAGTAGACCCTGGATAGTTTCAAACCCCGACACGTGAATCAAATTCTATACACGTCAGGGTCCCACATCTTCTCCATTATACTCAGCTTCCAATCGTTTCATACTTCATACATAACTGTTATTGTTCATTTTCTCATTGGTCGATATGTATTTTTCACTTCTGTCAATTCATCTTTGCAATTCTCATTCAGACTCTCTTTATGGCTTGTAACACTTCTGAAACTCCCACATTTCTTCAACTACCACACATCTTGTTCTTGGACATCTTCAATCTCTCATTTCCAACTCCTCTATCTTCCATTTTCCATCTCTTCATTCCATCTCTTCATTTCATCTCTTCGTTCACCTCTCCATTCCTTCTCTTCTCCATCTCTCCCCACTTCTCCTACACAAACTCTCTGGTCTTGTATTACAATTCACCTATATGCTGCGGCTGCCACAGACAGGCCGTTTACTGCTCTTCGGCCTCCTTCTGGGCCTTCAACTGGGCATAGAAGGCCTCTCTCTTGGCAACCAAGGGCTTGTGTTCGTAGTACCAGTAGGCGGTGGCCAACACAAAGCCGGTGCCAAAGCCGATGCTGATGTCGGTGATGATCTTCTTCTTCAAGGTGCCGGTGATGGGAGCAATAGCCATTGTAGTTATTGGGGTGTGTCTTTTGGATACTGCAGTTCACTTATTAAAACTGGTGGTGAGGTCTCGCGATCAGCTCATTTTTTCCGCCAATCACGGGCGTTGCTTTGGGGTGGTGGATGCAGGCCTGGCTGGATACTGTCGTGTTCCCACCGTTTTTCACAGGATGATGGTGCTATAAACTCACGCTTCATTTCTCTCTACTCCAACAATGTTGCCCAGATTGAACTCCAACACCTTCGGTGCCTCCAGATTGACCAGAAGCTTCGGCTCTTCCGCCGTTGTCCGTAACGCCGTTTACGGTACCCCCAAGTCCGGTGTCTACTCCAACTTGCCTTTCCCCATCAAGAACAAGAAGTACATTCCCTTCGGTGTCTACTACTGGGGAACCATGGGTTTCTTCTTCGCCTTCCCATTCTTGAGCACTTACTGGCACATGAAGAAGGCTGGTTCTTTTGATATGTAATCGGCTTCGGCATATATCACTGAATAAACGATCAACGAACGTTTGTAGACCACAATGGATAGAAAGTACGGGAAAAGACTACGGGAAAAGACTACGGGAAAAGACTATGGAAAAACGTTGCAGTCCCTATGGTAATACAGTTTCTAGTGTTATACAGCGCCTATAGTGGTACAGATCTATTGACTGAAGCGTCTTCGGACGTGTTTTTGACGTGGCTACTACTCTTTTGGCCCAATTGAAGTATATAGGTCGTTGTAATCATTTCTGTGGTAATTGGCTCGGGCATCCTCGGGGTGTTGCTACGCCGGCTTCCCAACCAAATAATGAAGTCTTCTGTCGTAGAGAAGGTAATATACATTGTTCTTATAGCATTAACTGGGCTTGATCAGTGCAAACTATGGTAATTTTACCAATTACCAAAATTAACTCTACAACCCATACGGACAAATTAAACACCTAGTCAAAGTCAACCATCCCCACTGTCCCGACACCCCATTTTCTGTTGCTAGTTTGGTATTCCATGACATCTAGGCAAGTAGAAGGAATCATGCCATTATTAGTAAGAAATTATATAATTTTAGTGTCAAGGAAGTGAATACTCTTCCCAAGATCAACCCCAAAAATCGTAATCTACAAATAGAATAGAAACAAGTCAATCCGTAGTCCTCGAAATACCATCGCTTTGAAATTTTACATATTCCAATTTTATTTGGGATTTTAGCTCCTCATTCTAAAGTATCGAAACGGTGAAGAATACTTGGTATAAATTAATTTCAGTAATTCCAACTTACTGTGTGCTTGTATTGTCTATGTATCAAACCTTACTCTTTTCACCACTCTAGGACCATTGGATGCTGCTCTACGCTTGAGAATAGAGGGCCGCCTGGGCTCTCCTCCAGAATTATAAGAGTAGACATCCATAGGCTTGGGAGGTAGCATTCCGGTTCCAGTACGGATATAGCTGTTAATCTGTTGCGGAGGTGATTTCTGTTCGGGCTCACCATCAAAAGTTGGAATGTAGTCATCATCGCCTTCCTCTTCAATTGGAGGTGTGGTATTTGAAGGTTGTGCTGTTCCCAACTCCGGTGATGGTGATCTAGCCGGTGGAGAAGGTGGATCATATGAATCATCTTCCTCCTCTTCGTCTTCCTGTTCTGGTCTGGAGGCCAATTCAATGTCGGATTGTACATCGGTAATGTCCCTTAGAACATCGGGCTTCTCCTCTTCAATGATCGGCTCTGGAGGAGAATCCTGAGCTGAAGCTTCAGGAACTTCAACCTCGGTGGATCTTTCTGTTGAGATTTCTGTATCGTTGTTGGAACTTTCTGGAGGGGTATCGTCTTTAGGTTTTGATACTACTGATATGATGCTTGGACCAGCACTCAAAATTGAGTCCAGGAAGTTCAATGAGCCAAAATTCATGCCCAAGTTCACATTCAAATTTGCGCTTGCTGGTGGCTCATTAACTTGAGATGGAATCGGAGTTGGCTCCTTGGGTTTCTCTTCTCGTACCACTGGTACCTTACCCCAAGCTCGTATAAACTCGTAAATCTCTGTATTCTCTTTAATCTCTTCGGAAATTTTCTCGAAGAAAAGCATCTTTGGTGTCATGTTAAGCTCAACCTTATTGGATTCAATGTATTGTTTAATTTTTGACTTCTTACTGACAGTTTGGCTTTCTTCCTGTTTGGGCTTCAATTCAGCCTGCATTTTCTCGTGAAGCATTTTCACCATGCTCTCCTGATTTAATCCCTGTTCCTCTAGTTCCTTACGAATAACTTGGAAATTGGTCTGGTACTTTTTGACATTACTTTCAAAGAGTAAGGTAGGAGTTGAATCAGCATCACTTCCTCTCATGTCAAACATGATAGAGTCGAGGGTTTCATTGACCATGGAAACGAGATTATTTCTAGAATTATCGCCGGTATTAATGTTGTTCACGGTTTCCTCACTGAGACGATCCTTGTTTGCAAGAAGAAATTCAGTTCCTTGATTCAATCGTATAATCAAGAGGAGCAAACTCTTGCCTTCTTTCATGAGCCAATCGGGACCTACCCTGTACCTTTGTTGGGGAGCATTGGCGCCATTCATAGGAGGAGGAGTGCTTCCATTTAGGGAAGTTGCTTGGATGATGAATTTCTCGATCTTGTTGAGTACCAATTGTGGGAAAAGCTCTGCTCCCGTATTAGTCTTGCCATTGATCCATGTTTTGAATAGATTGATAAGATGCTGTCTTGTGGGGGTGTCGGTAACAATTGAGTAGGTCTCGGTGAATGTCTTGAATAGATTCTTGCCAAAGATGACGTTGTACGGATTGCCCACGTTTTTACATATGGAATCCAATAGATACATGGCATTGAGCTTGTGTTGGGGAAGACATTTCTTGATTCGTCCCTCGATCATTTCACATATCTCGTTACATTTGTCAACATTCCTTTCTGCTATGTTGGTCAAGTCGGTGATCACTGCCCGGGAATTGATTGTTAGCGAAGCCAACTGCTTCTGGTAAGACTCGGGATTGAAGTCGTTGTCCATGATTGATCCGTTTTCTCTCTTATATATCCATTCTCCTGTGCCCTCTATTTAAATGGTCAATCTTACACACCATACACTTAAATGGGGAGCCTGGGAGACGTCCTGTTGGGAATCTCGAGAGAATTGGAAGAAATTACGATCACAGTGGCCGGGCACACGTGTCTGGCTACTGCTGACTTGATGGTACAAGTGGGTTTGGTCTTACCGAAGGTAAAGAATAGTAGTACTCAGGTAAAAATTTTAAAATTTTCCTGAGACATTGGTGTCGCAGAAAACGGTATGTAGGAAATGTCACCAGATACACTTAGGTGAAGATACAGGAGAAGACTTGAGGCAGAAAGCACGGGAAATCGAGGCAGAGAGTTTCAGAAATTATTTTTGGGGAGACTACTGGAGCAATACGAGGTTGGAGTTTATAATGGAATGGCTCGATTTTTACCACGACTATATTTGGCCTTTGTTGGTGTTTTCTGTTGTTATGGTTGTTGGGGTGCGACATGGCTTGTCGCGTTTCACGGCTGGGTCTGTTTTGGAGAGATAGCAGGCTGAGTCCAATTTCAGCTGCAGAAATGATGTGGAATCGGAGACGAAGTTTGGGGAGGTTGTGTGAAAAATATGTGTTTTTAAATCGCAGTTCCGGCAGGATTAAGTGAAAATTGGAGAGAATCAGATCATGTGGATATCAGGACTATATGGTGTTGTACTCTAAAGTTCTATTCCGCTACGTTAATGCTGTTGCCTGATTCAGTATGGAGATATAGGTCCTATTAAGAATACTAGATCCACCGCTCTAAGCTAATACTCTCACTTCAAAAATTTTGAAAAAACGTGAATATTTCATCAAATATAGATGATTCGAAAAAACTCTAAAATTCAAAGCTTTGAATAGGCCACCTTTAACAATACCATTGCCTAGTAAGATCAACCACTTGAACTCCGTCAGTTCCTCAAGGTCAATCTGCCATGACTTTTCTTATCACATCACGTGACCATATGACTCAGGTCCGGAAACGGTCCCGGTCCCGGGGTGCGTCCAAAATTTTCCACTATATATTCTCCGTCCATACTTCACCACTCTACAAACATGCTTGGAGCTACTTCTAGAAACACGTTAAGGTCCGGAACTCGTGCCTTCAGCACCGGAAACAAGGCATTGGCAAAGATCAAGGTCACCAACCCCATCGTCGAGATGGACGGAGACGAAATGACCCGTATCATCTGGCAAGATATCAAGGACAAGTTGATCAACCCATACTTGGACGTCGACTTGAAGTACTACGACTTGGGCATTCTTGCCCGTGACAAGACCGAGGACCAGATCACCATCGATGCTGCCAATGCCATCAAGGAGCACGGTGTTGGTGTCAAGTGTGCCACCATCACTCCAGACGAGCAGAGAGTGGCCGAGTTTGGCTTGAAGAAAATGTGGCTTTCGCCCAATGGAACCATCCGTAACATCTTGGGAGGCACTGTTTTCCGTGAATCCATCATTATTCCTCGGGTTCCTCGCTTGATCCCCGGATGGGAGAAGCCCATCATCATCGGAAGACATGCCCATGGAGACCAGTACAAGGCCACCGACTTGGTGATTTCCGAGCCTGGAAAGTTGGAGTTGACCTTCACGCCTGCCAACGGTGGCAAGCCCGAAACCAGAACCGTGTATAACTATCCTGGTCCTGGTGTGGGGTTGGCCATGTATAACACTGAAGAGTCCATCCGTGGCTTTGCCCACTCCTCGTTCAAGACCGCCTTGGCTTCCAAGTTGCCTTTGTACTTGTCCACCAAGAACACCATCTTGAAGAAGTACGACGGCCGTTTCAAGGATATTTTCCAAGAAATCTTCGAGCAAGACTATGCCAAGGACTTCGAAAATGCGGGCATTTGGTACGAACACAGATTGATCGACGACATGGTGGCCCAAATGATCAAGTCCAAGGGAGGCTTCGTCATGGCCTTGAAGAATTACGACGGTGACGTGCAATCCGACATTGTGGCCCAGGGTTTCGGCTCTTTGGGTTTGATGACCTCTGCATTGATGACTCCCGATGGAAAGGCATACGAATCCGAAGCCGCCCACGGTACCGTGACTAGACACTTTAGACAACACCAGCAAGGCAAGGAAACCTCCACCAATTCCATTGCTTCTATTTTTGCCTGGTCCCGTGGAATTGCGCAAAGAGGAAGACTCGACCAAACTCCCGAAGTGGTGGACTTTGCCAATCTTTTGGAAAAGGCTACTATCGACACTGTCCAGGAAGACGGAATTATGACCAAGGACTTAGCTCTCGCTTGCGGCAAGACCGACCGTTCCTCTTACGTCACTACCCTTGAGTTTTTGGATTCCGTGGCTGACAGAGTTAGAAACGCTTCCCAAAACTAGTTATGGCTCAATAAACTCATATTAATGATCAATATGGCCCCATGTAGCGATAGGAGCGCAATTGGCTACCCTGTTGAGCAACCTCCTCTCGGTGGAACAGAAGTTCTTTTCTTTTGAAGCTTAATTCCACTAGTAAATATGCAAGGAAAAACACCAGCCCACAGGGGAATATTCCAGGTAAAGATCCGCCACGCTTGATCTCTGTAACAGAGTACTACAGGGTGCATTGGAGGATGCACAAAACCTTTTAGTATGTTATCAATGAAATCACTCAATCGGGAATAGGAGGAGAAGGATGGTTCCACGATCGTTTGATTTTAAAGAACAAGAATTGGAGTCCGCATATTCTTGAGTCTAGAGGGGAGAGACGTAGGTGGGGCAAAGTGTTCAATTTCTTTGTTTTGGCTAGAACCGGATATATTCCCCTGGATTGACCCGGAAATACCTCTTCACGGAACCACGAGGCTCGGATAAGACCAATAATGTAAACAACTGGCGACAAATACGGATTTATCTGTGTCGCTTTCAGGTGGGTAGCGCGGCAGTCATAATTGCTTATTTCGATCAAACCCTTAAACATGGATATCCAAACCCTTAAACATTGGACGACAATGTTGGTTGACCAGGCACCGTTTGGGGCAAAGCAAAATAGAAGTTGAGGCTACGAAGCTTAGTGCATATTTTCTACCACGGAGCATAAAAACGTTGTCAGTAGAGAGCATATCTGGTATTTAGGGGCTTTTGAATAATAAACCCGAGAGATTTAAGCTTCCGTTGCAATTCGGAGAAAGATATTTCCTGGCTTCAGGACTAATCTAGTTTCCAGATCGCAACTTGCTCTTGTGGAATCACCCGGCAGAACCGCGGCATCATGCAGGAACCTGGAATACTATATGGCACCACCGTTGGAGATCGGTTTGAAAGAAGCCAGTTAAGCTCGGGAAATGTCGAGACCTTGAAGCACATGTCCCTATTTGGAGACAAGCCTCCTAGTTGAGGAGGCCTGGAATCTCCGACGTCCCACACTTCAGATATGCAATACGTGAAATACGAAAAAATCAAATGGCAAAAATGCCAGGATCCGAAACACTGAACCCTGTCATTTCTCGGATTTTGGAAGATGGATGTTTCATCGTGGTCCATCAACTGTCAAATTCTGTGCTGAAACCGCATGGGCGACCACGGGCTGCGTTGACAAGGTAAAACACCCACGAGATGGTGTCTCAAGCCAGTTGGTCGGTGGAGGCTCCTGCGTCGTGCTGGTGCTCTTGCGACTCTAGCACTTGCCATAATCCCATGAGGGCGTAGTAGGTGCCGATCGAGAGCACGCAGATCTTTGTAAAAGGTTTGCTGAACTGTCGGTAGAACACCGTCTGAGGTTAGTCCCGCTCGGATAAAGTAGAAGCATGGTTGTCACATGGATCCGAGCCATTACAGGCATTGGATGGGGCCATTGGCCGAGGTACGTACGTGGGGCAGTGGTGGATTTGGGCTGGTTTTGGGACCTGACGCATAGGTGCGGACGCTGGCCCCTGCAGCTCTAGCTACAGCCCTGGTGGATGGAGCCATGACAGGAAGAACACTGAGGTGGAATCCCCAGAAGTTTCTTTTATGAGACAGCGACGGAATTCTCCGCTTACGTCAGCGGCGGTCCCCGGGCTAAACCCAATGATGGCATATTCAGCCGACACGCACCTCCACGCCCTGGTGCGAAAATAGAGCTAAGTCTCGATACCTGCAAACCTAGCCATATAGGCGCTAGGGAGGGCCGGATAATTGCATCGGGAATGCCGGAGCTGTCAGGCAACTGGGCCGTCAAAAGTGACAAACCTACTGCCAGCACAGGGGAGGTTTGAGGTGAAAATCCACGGCTGACCTGGTCAACGGGGGGACGGCGATCGGGGCCTAAGGTAAGTGGACGGGATCGTGTCTGGTGCGTTGTCGCAGAAGGAGAGGCCAAGCGGGGGACGGCCGCGTGATTCGGCAATGGAGCCCTAAGGCGCTTCTTTCGGTGGAGGCTTCGAGACCTTGTGTCACGAAAGGGGCAGCAAACAAACAGATGGGCTCGAAGGTGGAGTGGAATCGAGAATCGACAGGCATGGATATCTGGTCCCCTGACAAGCGCAGCATGGAGCAGCTGCAGGTGTGCCATATTTTTTGCGCGTTATGCATGCCATTACTATTCCACAAAAAGCACAATAGCGCGTGATGCGGGAGAGATGAAATAACTGGACCGTAGGAACACCAGTCGATCGAGAGAAGGCGGAATTACAACCGCGATTGCGGGAACTGTTCAGGGGATTATCAGGAGTTTTCCGGCTTTTCTGCGTGCATGGGCTGTTTCTGGAGCTCCTGAGCAAGTGTTCGCCGGCGATTAGCGCCAAATCCTGCCCTGCCCGGCACGGGGCCCTAGCTTGATGTGCTCTAGATTGCACTTATGCCAATCCGGGCATGTTCTTTGCAGACCGAGATACGACGCCACAAAAGAACTAGTTGGGAATACGAAGGTGCGCCAGTTGGAGTAGTTTTAAAATAATATGTGACAGAAGTATAATCCCCAATCCAGACAATAGGGGTTTCCATATTTGGGCAGATAGGGCGGCGACAGGTGTCAATGGCCCGGTGACAGAAATAGCGAAAGTGCGCCAGCCAGGCCGGGGCCTCCTCGCTGCTGGACCACCATCAGGAACTGGGATCGTGGGGTCAGGGACGCTCGTGGCGTCGAGATGGAATGGGGCACCAATGCAATCCTCGTGGGGTCGGCCACGAGGACGAAGAATGGACCGGTCGCCCCGAAACAGCAACAGGACCCTCCAGCCTGCTGGCGAATTCCATCGTGGGCGGCCACGTCTCCGAACCTTCAAGCCCCACCAAAAATGAAAAGAAAAAGAGAATGGAAATGGAAAAGAAAATGGAAAAGGAAAAATGGAAAGGGAATAGATGGCAAGGAGATGGAAACGGGATACTGGGGGCCCGTGAAGGCAAAGAACGGCGGGATCTGGAGCGCCAGCCTCACCCGTGCACGTGACCAGATCTGGTTGCAATTGGCCCCGTCGCTATCTTCTGCTACAGCCCTGTGCACTCCCATGCCCCACGGCTAGTTGCAGGCGCCAAGTCACTTAAGATTTAGGTTGTGCCAGAATTCGATGAGTGAAATTACACCGGCAGGGCTGAAGCTCGCGAGGGTCTGTGGCATGCAGCTGCATCTGCAGGGCCAATTCCAGTTGCTGTAACGGGCGGGCCCCAAGGGAACCGAAATGGTACCACTGGGATCACGGAAGAGCACAAGCCCTGCTGGATCGGTCCTTCCACACCGACAAGCCCACCCAGCCTGCCGCTCCAACCAGCGAGGAGCGCATTCTGGCGGCCCCCGACCGCCAGTATCGGCGCAACTGCTCCACCCCAGAACAGCGCCCCACCCTTTGTGCATTTCACGCCGCTGCACAGGCTATTGTCTGGGATGCGCCTTGATTTTTAATATGCTGATATTTTCTGGCGGTTTCACTGCTTCATGCACCTATTGTTTCTCTATGGCCATTCTCCACGCTTTGTCCCCCGTCTTCGACCCACCGTGCGTTGACACTTGCCAGCAAGGAAGTCCGGCGGTGTCAGGGCACCAGCGCGCCCCAGGCTCGAGCTCGCCTGCACCACCCCTATCGTATGTGGCCGGGGCTATTCTTCGAGCACAAGCCTTCCTGCAAGTCCCACTGCGGATCGAGCCCGCAGTTACCGTCGCAGTCCCGTCCTCGCACCCGTTCTGGTCCCACCACTTGCTTCCGCCGTTTCCCGGAACAATAGAGGCCCCTTATTTATACGCCAGCATTTGCCAGCGTTTTTCACTTTTCATCCACTGCCAATCCATTGCCACCTAAGGACCCCGTCCTCACCCCCCCTATATCTGTGTGCACCTCCCACTCTCGATCCCCTCTGCCTGACCTCCCATCCTCGCTGCCTGTCGTCCCATCCTCTGTGACCGCCGATTGTCCTGTTCTGCCGCAGATCGCACCCGTGTACTGCCGTTCTATATATTGGCCCTGCCCTGTGCCCGTCCATCCTCGCCATCCCCCACCATGATACCCTACTACTCGTTCACGCCCCGCCAGCTGCCCCAGTACCTCCTCGCCACCCCCTACCCCAACACCCACACCGCCCTCCACAACCCCCATAACCCCCATAACCCCCATGGCCACGGTCACTCGCGGCTGGCACTGGCCTCGCTGCCTGAGCTCCCTCGCCTCTACATTGCCAACCCGCCGCCCCTTGCGCCCCAGCCCGGCTACTACCAGTTCCCCCCACCACAACAGCACCAGCAACAGCACCAGCACCACCAGATGCTCAACATGAGCTACCTTAAGCACCCGCTCGTTCCGCCAGGGGCCCTCGACCACCAGTCGCGGGCAGCGATGCCTCTTACGCGCCGCCTGGACCCGGCGGTGTCGCTTTCCACGCCCACCGCCGCCACCGCGGTGGCTGCCACTCCCAAGCCGCGCCGGTCCAAGAACGCAGCCATGGCCCCCAAGTCGGCCATCAACTACCCCATCCACCAACTCCAGACGCCGTCCCGCGTCCCGGCCGACACCGCCCGCGAGCTTGCTTCCTCGGTGTATCCCTCCATCGAGGTCAAGAAGTACCTGACCTCGGCCATTGACCCAGTGCGCAACTACTTGACAGTGTACGAGTACCTGATCAACGGGTACTGGATCATCTGGGACTACGAGACGGGTTTCGTGCACTTGACCGGCATCTGGAAGGCGTCGTTGACGGCGCTGTTCAATGACTCGGTAGCACTGCCCGGCGTATCCACCTCCACCCTAAAGGCCGACATAGTCAAGCTCCTCGAGCTGACCCCCAAGCAGTACCAGCCGTACATCAAGCGCATTCGCGGAGGTTTCCTCAAGATCCAGGGCACCTGGCTCCCCTATAACTTGTGCAAGGTGTTGGCGCGCCGCTTCTGTTACTACATCCGCTACCAGCTTGTGCCCATCTTTGGCGAGGACTTCCCCGACTACTGTCTCCGGCCCCAGGACCGCGGGTTTGGTGAGCTCAAGTTGGACGACGTGCCGCAGGACCTGGAACAGGTGGAATACTACGTGCCTCCCGAGCCGCCCCTCCCCCACCAGCACCACCAGCACCACCACAGCCAACACAACCAGCACCACAACCACCTCGAGGCCAAGCGCCGTCAGGACGACGCCGCCGTGACCTTGCCCCCAGTCGATTCCAAGCGTCGCCGCACCAGCACCTCCATGTTTGACCCACGCCTGTTCAAGCTCCTTCCCTTGCCCCAGCCGTCGGCCTACGTGCCGTACATGGAGTCGCCCACTGCCGGCCAGCGCGGCGACCCCATGACCCCCATCTCCTCGCGGCCTGGCCGCTACTCGTCGGCGTTCTCGTCGGTATCGCTGCAGTCGTCGGCCACTTCTACGTCTACCGCGGCTTCGTCCGTCAGCGACAACGACATGATGGACATCGTGCTGGCGTCCAAATGTCTCCAGTCGCTCAACAAGCCGTCATCCCACGGTACCTCTTCCACCGACTACACCTTGACGCCGGCCGAGCTGCCGGAGTCGCCCAAGAAGGAGGGCATTCTGTCCATTCTTCTTGCTGCGGCAGCCAAGGACGTGCAGACCCTGGGCCTGGAGCCGGGGGTCCGCCGCCGGTCCAGCATGCGCATCAACGACTTGTTGACGTGAGCGTGGGAGTGGCTGTAGTGTGATGCAAGCCGACTTTGGTCGTGTATGACTTGACTTCAATTCTTCCATATGTCTATTCTAATGCAGGTAAGGCGATGACGATTGCGAAATGCAACCAAAATTGTAATTATAAATGTAAATGCGTGCCCTATAAATGCGGGCGTGCCATGCATAAATCGAAAGTGAACAGACATGATATACAATCCGGCTTTGATTTCCTGGTCTAGTCTCCCACACACGCAGTCTACATTCTAATAGTCTCTACAATGCAGTGTCCCACTTCTTTCTTGTCCTGTAATTATATCTGTCCACATTACGTGCCGCATTCGACCAATCTGGTCCACATTTATCCAGTTTCTTCCACATTTAAGTAATAACCACATTATTCTAATTAACCACCCGGTCCACACTGCCTGCCTGAGCATCTCTCCACCACCCACATTTGCAGTCGGGTCACTTCCAGACCCTCCATTGCTCCACACTCTCTCCAGGTCTAGCCCCCGCAGTCTGGTGCCGTTTCACCTGCCGTCCCAAAACGGCCGTCCGCTCGCCCAAACCGGCCAAGATTTCTCCCAACTCCCCCTACATGGAAGCAACTTTGCTCGCTAACGGGGACGCGAGCCCCGCCAGCCCCAACACCATCCAACTACAGGACACGAAGGCCACACCAGTGTTCGGTGCATGGCCAGCTCGCCATTGTACTAGACTCTATCCGTCGTACCCTATCTCACTCCTCCACCTTACGCACCCAGGCAACTCGAGACCCTGTTCTGTAGTCCTGTCCCTTCTGTTCCTGTCGTGGTTCTCACTTTTTCACCATGCACTGGCTCTCCCCGGGGCCGCTCTCCTTAAATAAATAGGGCCCGTAGGCCCAAGCCTTGTGCCGGCGCCACCGCAGTGCCATCGGTCTTTTTTTAGCTCTGTGTTTACTTCGTTCCGCACGGGCCCCGCCGTGGAATTCTATCTACTCAGCCTAGCACCGGCTGCAACTAAGGAAGAGAACAGACAAAGTACCAGCACCTAGCTCCCGTACCTAGCACCATTCCATAGACCTACATCCTCCATCTTCTCCCTCCATAAGCTCCTCCATATTTCCTCCATCTGCCCAGCACCTCGCCGCCCACCGCAAACCATCCGCTTCCTGCTGTCCCGTGCCCTCGCATCCCTTCACTCTCCCCCCTGCCAGTGCCAGTCGTGCGCGCTTCCCATCATCAACTACCCAGACCTGGCCCTGCCATCCCGCTGTTTCTTCCACCTCTCGCCTGGCCTTCTCCCGTTGTTGTTCTTCCGTGGTGCCGGATCCCGTGCAGTCTGCTACCCTCGCCACCATGAATCGAGACAGATCCCGCGACAAGGTGGTGTCCAGCGGCGTCAGCGTCCATTCGCTCATAGGCAAGTTCCAGGAAGCGTCGTCGTCCCTGGACCCCGACGCCGCCGCCAGGGGCCCTATGCCCCTGGTTCCCGTGGCAGTGCCGCCGCCCGCTTCTGCCACCGCCCCACCGCCCTCTTCTACCAGCGCCCCCGACGGCCGTGGCCCCACCGCTGGGTCCAAGTCCGAGGGCCATACTCCGATCATCCAGCCTCCCCAGCTAGCGCAGTTGGCACAGTTGGCCCCGCCCGCCCCGACTGCCTCTGCCCGCGCCTCCCCCGACATCTCCAACACCGGCCTCCTCGCCCTCTTGGGGCCCTCGGTGTCCTCCTTCCCCTATTCAGAACAGGCGTACATCGAGACCGTTAAACTCAGGTGCGAGCAAGAGCGCACCAAACAGGACTACTACCGCATGGAAATCGCCACCAAGAACTTGTCCATCCTACAGAACGCGTTGCGCGCGCAGATCCCCGTCAATTTGATCCCCTTGATGTGTGTGGGTGAGCCACCGGCGTTGCCTGGGGTGCCAGGCACCACAGCAAAGCACCCCCACCAAGGGCAAGCCCAAATGCAAAACCCCATGCAAAACCCATCCCAACCCCCAGTGCCGCCCCAAAACCCATCAGGGCTACCCCAAAACCCATCAGGCCTACCCCATAACCCTTCAGTGCCGCCCCATAACCCACTTCATGGCCAGAACCCAGTGCAAACTCCCGTGCCCTCCATGATCCCCACTCACCCGGGCACCACCTCCAACGTGTACCTGTTCCCACCGGCCGAGTCGTCCGCCTCCAAGCCCAGCAACATCCCCGTCCATGTGCCCAATCACGCCAAAACGCATTCGAGAGCTTCCTCCCGGGACCTCGACATCCTGGGGCCCCCCATGGGCTTCAAGTTCGGAGGCGGCCCTCCTGCCATGCCTGCCATGAACAGACGGTCGCTTCTGCCCGCCAAAATCGGCGCTGCCGCCGTGGCCAACTTGGCCATGCCCACCACGCCCTACCGAGGCGGCCTCACCTCCAATACCCGCAAAACCCGCCATCTGCGACACTATTCCATGCCTGTGGAGTCGTCCACTCGGGGCATGCCTCGCCCAGGAGGGCCCCTGTTCTCCCCGACCCAGTCCCCGGCCAGCCAGACACCCACCCTGGCCGGCACCTCCACCCTCCAGGTCAAGCCGGTCCCGGCCCAACCTTTGCATAAACAGAGTAAGCTGAACCAGCCGCCGTCACAGGAGTCCATGACCTCCTTCCAGCACATCATCCAGTTCCACCACTGGAAGCCTGACGGCTCAGGCCAGGGCCCCACTATCGGCCTGGGCAACCCGTTCCGCGTGCAGCCCCAGCTCCAGCCCTCCTCCCATAAAAGACACAAGTCCACGTCCGAGAACATGTCGGTGGACTTGTCGCCCCACATGGCTCCCCCGGCGGGAGCTCCCCAGACCCCTCGCAACGTTCCGCTGGAACGCGACCGCAACATCAACGACACCATCGAGGAGGAGGGCAACATGACCCTCGACAGTGCCATTGACGAGTCCACCGAGGGCTCTCGCACAGAGAACCTCGTGGACGCCGACTCCAACCCTCCGGGACACCACCGCCTGCTGCTGAACGTGGGGAGATATCCCCATGATATTCTTTCTCCCTACACAAGATAATCAAGATAAGCAAGATATCCCAGGAGAAATGCTTGTCCTAAAGAGATACTATCCCGGGAGAAATATTTCTCCTGGAAAGATAATATCCCCAAGATAAATATTTCTCCTACACGAGATAACATCTACACAAGTCAAAGATTTCTCCTACTCGGGATAAATATCAAGAAAGATATCCAGCCAGCACAGACCAGTGTCTCGACTACAGCGCAATCGGGAATGGAATATTCATGCATGCCCCGTCCACTGCGGTGGACAACGCGGGGCACAATAGAAGGGTAGTTACGGATAATAGAAGAACTGTTGCATTTTGATTTCACCTGGCCAGTCATTGCCCCCATTTCCCGGCTTTGACTCGGTTCCACGCCCCAGCTCGCTCCAGCACCCTGTTTGTGCTGCTGCTGTGGGGAACCTGGTAGCACCTCTCACCCGCACCGTCTGGGTATCTACTTTGTTCTTGATTTGACATTATTATTGTTTCTTTGATGCACCAGAACAATAATGCATTTAGATGTCGGTCAGATGTGCATGAATACCTGCGTCTTACAATCCAGCGTGATAATAGCGTAGGCTGGCATTGTTGCAGCCAGCACGATTGTGCAAATCATCATATTTATCTAAAGTATCTACAAAAAATTACCCTTTTCGACTTCGCTACCTCGGTGCTGTTTGTCACCAATTGGACGGAGTTAAGTGGGATCCCTATCCAGCAACCTATCCACCCAGGTAGTGTGAATCTAGGCTATACCGGATCAATAGGTCTTTGTTGGCGCCCGAGTGCAATTTCCGATCCAATCTCGACTCGGAGACCCGAGTTCTTCCGAGGACCGAATCCAGGCACCAGATTTACCAGATTTACCTGATTTACCTGATTTCATGCTGGGGTATGGTTCACATTTGGCATTGATGCGGCAATCTATATATCGAAAATTAAATCAGTCGATAATTACATTTATCGAAACTATACACCTCGTTTCAACCTCATGATAATTTGCGCTGCAAAGGCTCCCCACACTCAGCATTCATCAGTCCTGGCAGCCCCCATCGACTGGTAAACTTTCCCCTTTGAGTTGTCGCTCCTGAAGGATCCACTATACTAAGTGCATTGTTATCCTATTCTATTGTAGCGCAACTCGCCAGACTAGGACCATTTATTATTTATTCGGGGTTTCGATGACCATCAATCTGTCTAAACAAAGGTCCCGAAAATACTTGCAAATGGATTTCTGAAATAAGCCACAGTGATTCCTTTTCTTGTTGTGTAGTTAATTAATTGAAACAAAAGAATCCATTATTGACTAATGAGGTGCGTAAACTGATAAGCGGGATTCAAAAGTAGAAACCTCCGCTAAATTCCCTACGAATGTGGAAACAATCCCATGCAAAAACAATACTTTACGTGATATATAATACATACTTTTTTGGAAGCCAGTAACCACCGGAGGTTGAAAAATGTTCAACTTTAAAAGCCCGGTCCATCTGAATTAAACTTTGGCTTTTGAGTATTTATTCAGATGCCTGGGCTTGGTTTTGGTATGCATGAAACAGCTCCTCTGCCATAATTTCAATGTCATTCAAGTCCAATGTCGTCATATCTTCTTCTCCTTCCTCCAACTTCTCAAAAGTAATATCCTTTTTCGAAATGTTGCTGTATTCCTTTTTCACGTCGTGGGCCAAGTAACGTATAGTAGCTTCATTGATCCCATCGCTTATGAGCCAGGAGCACAAATCCTCAAGCCAAATTTTGTCGTACACGTAGTACACGTCATGGAATCTGAATAGCTCCTTTAGATCAAGCAACGATCTCAATATGTGTCTTTTTCCACCTCTCAAATTGTAGTATACATCCTCCCACACCTTCATGACCAAGTTGTAATTTCTATGCAAAGGATAGGACAATGCTCTTCTGGTTCCGGTCAAAATGGCGGTTTTCAATCCATTATCAGCATTTTCCGGGTTCGAAATGGCCAATTGTGAATCCAAAAAACTCAATTGTGGAGTCAACTTGCCCACTGTCCAAGCACTCTCGATGTTGTGGTCTCCTTCTGTTTCACGGAGGTCGAAGTGGTATGCAAAAAGGAGATTGACTAGCAATAAGAGAAGCTGTGGCCTGTAGCAATCTTCCACCAAGTACGATTTTCTGGGTAAATTCATCATTTTTTCTTGTTCTTCCTTGGCAAACTCTACTGGCATGATCTGTACTCTCTCGGACTCTGGGGCAGCTTGCTGGGACTTGTACCACTTGAGGAATCTCTTGGTGACGGGATTCTTCCACTCAATGAGTTGACAGATGAACTTGTCATCGTCGGGGCTAGGATATTTCTCCATTATGTAGTCTGCAGCATAGAATTCGGGGTCGAACTTGATATTTTCTTTGATCAATCTCTCGATAATTCTATCGTTGTCGGGCGTGCCTTCGGGGTCTCCTAGTTCGTTGATATCGTTTCCGGAGCTCATTGAAACGCCCACAATACTGCTGAACTGGTTGTTGAACCCGTACTTGACGCCAGTCAACACTTGTTCTTCTGGATTTTGCAGTTGTGAAATCTCCCAGTTGAACTTTTCACCTTCTTCAAAAGCGGTCTTGGCCAGCGATTCCACCTGGTTATCGACGTCGATCTCCTCAATCAAGGCCCGCGATTGAGGCGCTGCAGGTGCTGCAGGTGCACCTTGTGTCTCCATTGCTCCGACCTCTCGTATGTGTGCCTCAGTTTCCTCCGCTCTTCTGGCAAGCAATTTGGTGGTCAAGTCCAAATCAGGGAAAAATTGGCCTCGCTGCTCCTTGGGGATCTTGATCTTGACACACTCGTTGGGCGAATCGAACGTAGCGTTCGATCTTTCGTCGTCCACACAGGTGTATGGGAATCTGAGTCTCAAGTAATAAGGAGCCATGCTGAAGATGAAGGTGTCGTTATCCACGACCATTTCGACGGCCCCTGATGAGAACCGGATGTGGGATACCTTGACGTCTATGTAGATGAACTCATCGTCCTGGTCGACGGTGAAGAATGGGGTAATCATGATGGTGTTTAAGAAGGCGATGAGGCCTTCTATAGAGAATGCGTCATGTGACATCTGTCATGTGACTGGATATCTAATGCGATGAGTTTATTTCTTCTTGCACACTACACCATGGCGCCTGTTGAAGAGAAAATCAAGCTTCCTCGGCGTAGATTCATTGGAAAGAAGAGTGGCGATGACTCGGCATCTTCCACTCCCAAAATAGGCCAAGAGTTGGTCAAAAACGAAAAGAGGCAGATTGGAAGAATCATGAACCAGATTCCACCTGAAATCATGAATGATGAAGAACTCAACGAGGCCATCAAGTTGTTGCCGTCCAACTACAACTTCGAGATCCACAAGACCGTTTGGAATATCAAGAAGCACGGTGCGAAAAGAGTTGCCGTGCAGATGCCCGAGGGATTGCTTATCTACTCCATGGTGATTTCCGACATTTTAGAACAGTTCTGTGATGTGGAAATCGTTATAATGGGCGACGTCTCCTACGGTGCATGTTGTATCGACGATTACACCGCCAGATCTCTTGATTGCGACTTCATTATCCACTATGCGCACCTGTGCTTGGTCCCCATCGATGTGACTGAAATCAAGGTGCTCTATGTGTTTGTCACCATTAACATAGACGAGGAGCATTTGATTAACACCATTAAATTGAACTTTCCCAGAGGCTCGCAAATAGCCACTTTCGGTACCATTCAGTTTAATCCTACCATTCATAGTATTAGACTGAAACTCGAGAATGACCCCGAAAAACCCATTTACATTATTGCACCCCAAATCAGACCCTTGTCCAAGGGTGAAGTTTTGGGATGCACCTCCGTCAGATTGGACAAGAACCAAATCAATGCCACTTTATACGTCGGAGACGGAAGATTCCATTTGGAGAGTTCCATGATTCACAATCCTGACATTCCTGCTTACAGATATGACCCATACTCGCGAAAGTTCACCAGAGAATACTACGACCAAGACCAAATGGTCAAAGTAAGAGATGATGCCATCGCAAAAACTCAAAAAGCAAAGAAAATAGGCTTGATCCTCGGTGCATTGGGGAGACAAGGTAACCCGGTCACCTTAGGTAAACTTGAGAAGACTCTCAAAGAAAAAGGATACCAAGTTGTCAAGATCATTCTCAGTGAAATCTTCCCTCAAAAGTTATCCATGTTTGATGATATCGATGCATTTGTTCAAGTGGCATGTCCAAGGCTTTCCATTGACTGGGGATACGCATTCAATAAACCCTTGTTAACTCCATATGAAGCTATGGTCATGATGGAAAAGGATAAGTACTGGGAAGGTGGTTTCTATAGAATGGACTACTATGGTAAAGAAGGCTATGGAAGAGGCGGCCCTACGATATGATTTAATGGACTTTTAACCTTGTTATTACGTCAAAGCAGCATTCCATTGCCTTGAAGGCACATGGCCATATACAAAGATTGAGTACGTAGGACTATAATTTCTCAATGCATTTATATTTTCTCAAGAATTCTCTTGATTGTCAACTCCTAACAACATGCTCACTTCATGGGCAGACCATGTAAAATTTGTGTTCAAGTACTCTTGAACAACTAAGGAGAACTTTTCATAAAACTTAATAAATTCCTCTGCTGAAGCGTTCAAAATATCATTCACAACCATGGGTGAGTTCAACTTCACCAAAGAACGCTGGACATCAAGTAATGCATTAGGTATGAATTCTTGCATTTCCTCATCAATCTTTTTTAATTCTTCGGTATTGAAGAGTTGATTTTCCTTTATTGGTTCATAGATTGATGGTTCGAAATCTTCTATGCTCTCATCTTCCAAAAATGGACAAATCATATTCACAACATTGAAGAGATCATATAATTGACAACCCTTGAGTAAATTGTTAAGTTGAATGCTAGTCAATTCTTTCGACAATTCAGTAATAGTCTCGTTTAACTGGAGAACCTTATCACTGAGAAGGCCAATTGGAATTGTTTTGGAAAGAATCAAATCTAAGAAGTTAAGCTTTAAGATGATTTGATCTTGCTTGATGGTGAAAAGCTTGTTGGTACTCACATGTTCATTGAAAATCTCAATGGGCTTGTCAACTATGAGACTAAAGAACTCTTTTTTTTGTTCTTCATTGAAGCTCAACACATCTAACGAAGTTGAGGTACTTATTTGATCCAAAACTGGCAATAAGTCTGAAAAATATTCAATGATCCACTCAGGTGGTTGCAAGTCGAAATTTAATTCTAAGATTGCCAGATTACTGTTCTTGATGGTTAACAAACGAGAATTTATCACATCCATGATTCTATTGCGAGCGGAAGTTTTGAGATCCTTGATTGTCAAAATTAGCTCACTCGACTCATTCAATAATTTGGTCAACATCAAAGCGTAGAGCTCAACTAAATTGTAGATTGAATAGACAGTCATAAGCTTTGTTTGAGACGAAATGACCTGGTTCAATTTAGACTTGAATGGGCGTGAAATGGCCTTCAATACGTCGTCCTTGATTTGCTGGATTACCTGATCGAATTCTGATTTTTCTTCGGTCTTCAATTCTTCAATAACAAAAATCGAAGTAATCAAATCTGATTCATTGACCACAAGAGAATGGATGTAGGCCAAAAGCTCACCTGTGAATCTTACAGGATCGTTGTCGCTGAGAAAAACTGGCCTAGGATTTCCTGGAGTGAAATTATCATTGTCGCCCGACTTTTCAAAGGATCCATTCGCAGTAGTTTCATTTAAAAATTCGTCAACCAAAGTTTTCGACCTGGATTCTGTGAAAGATGCAATAATTGAGTTGAAGTAGTTGAGTTTATGCTTCAAGAATCTTAAACATTGGTGCAATGTTACCAATTTGGCTCTTGAGTTCAAGGAGTATAAATTGGATAATGTTTTGTTTGAGTAACTTATTATTCTATCAATGGACTTGTTTATCAACTGATTAATTTTTGACATAATCTTAAGCCCAAGTTGGGGATTATCTATGGCAAGGAGAATCGAGCAATTCTCGTTGATCTTTTCGGCTTTGGTGAGAATTTCAAAAAACTCTTCATTGATGTCTCCATTCGTCAAAACGTATTGTTCATATTCGTTCAACGTGAACTTGTCTTTGAAACCTATTAACAAGTTCTTTTTTAATGTTATCATTTTCTTCTCATCTGTCATAGCTTTGATTTTAGAATTGAAGGTGCTCGAGCCCTCAAAGTTCTTTTCTACTTTCTGATTCACAGAATCATTGAGATTGTTTAATTTTGCAAGACTTTCCTGGAGTGTCTTGAGTTGTGACATGACTGGTTGGTATTCTTTGAGCGCTTGGGACTGGTTCTTGATTAACTCTCCTTCAACTTTTCCTCTCAATTTCTTCCTGGCTAACGAACCCGTGGAACCGGGCTCGATCAACTCTTGTATTCCCTTTGGATCTTGGAATCTTTCCTCTAATGTAGTGAAAATTTCTCTGGTAAGAGAATCATTTAATTGGTTATTAAGCACACGAGACAATCTTGACGATAAGGATAAAGCTGCGACCGAGCTTGGTCCTGATTGAGTCACATCGCTAGCTTGTGTTGAGTCTCCACTGTTCTCAGACTCTTTTCTCAAAAGATCTATGGACAATTGGGCATATTGCTTGGCCAATTCCGATTCCTTGGCCCCTTCCTTTGATTCGGCTGATTCTATTTCTTTATTTTCATCCAAGCTTAACAAGTTTCTCGTTAAAGTATTCAAATTGGAGAACCGTTTTCCAAGATTTTCGATATTTGAAGATATGGGGAGGGAGAGAGCAGGCTGTGGTTGAGGTAAGTTGTTCTCACTTTTCTGATTTTGCTGACCCAGAAAAGAGTCGAAGTCTATAAAGTCCATTTTAAGTAGGAAATGGGGCAAGTAAGTGTATGTGGACGTGGTGTCGATATAGCTGGCATTTTCGATCTTATCACGTGTTTGGTTGTATGCAGGTCGTGGTTGGTTACGTGTCTAGGAGTGTATTGCGGTCGTGATTAAGAAAATGACATCATTACATTAGACTGCTGGTACAGTTTCATGTATAGAAAGGACGATTGTTGTTGTTGTTGTTGTTGTTGTTGTTTTTATCTGTAGCATTGGCTTCATTGCATTTGGTGAAAAATTGCAAAACTTCAAAAAATTTGAAAAAATATTAAATGGACGATACAAATGTCCAAACATATATTTTAATGAAGCTTTATTGGTCAATAAACATACCCTTAGCACATTTAAACACCTCCAATATCCCTTACCCAAATACCAACCAATCCAAATTTCGACACTCAGAAATCCAAGTCTCTGGAACTGAAAATAGTCGCACTATGGGAATCAATGATACCACCTCACCATTTGCAATTAATTATAGATGCTGATCCTGGAATTGCCCAAAGAGACAGGGAAAAGAAGAAATTTCAGGAAGAGGAACTTACCCAGGATTCAACACTTCATATATGTAGAACCATCTACACCACTTCCCTTTCAAACATACCTCTTCACATACCTTCACAGCTACAACCGCGCAGTCGTGTAATGCATCAATATCCTGGCTCTGTTGGCCTTGTCGATAGTAACTAGAATACTTTCAACTTCACCTTCCTTCATCATGGCTAAAAAGAATAAGAAGGCCAAGTCGAAAGCCGAAGAGATACCTGAAGATAGAAGTAACGATTCTTCAGGTGAAGTTTCTGAAACCGCACATGAAACAGATCAAGCCAACGATACTGCGAACACAGTCACCCACGACATAGCCCAGCCCACCGTGGAAGACGCAGAAAACACACAACACAATGGACAATCCAATGGCATAAATAGCACTGTCGAGGAATTGCAGGAAAAGGTGCGCCAATTAACCTTGCAGTTGAAAGAGCTGGAGTCCAAGCATGTCGTAAAAGACACATCTACAAGTTCAGAAGCGGATGCAGACAGCGAAATACAGACGCTTCGAGCCCAGCTCGAAGAGAGCCAGACCGAGCGCGATTCCATCCAGTCGTCATATGATAATCTCTTGAGCAAACTCTCATCTATGAAGTCCATTTTCAGTAAGATGAAAGAAGCCCAGCTAGAGCTCGAGGAGGCCAAAGAAACCATTGCTACACTTGAGGCAGAAAACGAAAAATTCAAAAGCTCCAACAATGACGAGCTTGTCAAGACATTAAAAGAACAAAACGAGGATCTCAACGGCGAATGTGATAGATTATCCACCGCGTTGAGCAACAACAGAAAAGAATTGCAGAGCCAAATCGACGAGTTGCAAGACGACAAATACAGGTTGGAGAACCAGAACTCCAAATCAAGCAAAAGAATAAACGAGTTGAAGTCGGAGATCAACGAAATAAATTTGGTGAAAGATGAGCTCACCATGGAGAGCAGAAATTTAACGTCGAAGATTGAAGAATTGACCGAATTCAATGATTCAAAGGCTCAGGAAATCAAAAAATTGCAGAACAAAATCTCTGAACAATCAGAGAATTATGCACAGAAGGAAAATTCCTTCCAGTCACAGCTCGAATCAAAAGATTCAGAGATTACAAAGCTCGAGGCCCAGGTGAAGGAAACATCATCTAAAATTCTTGAACTTGAGGCTGCCGCAGTGACTTCAGAGGCAGAAATCGGTAAGTTGAAAGAGGAGCTCACTACCGTGGACGAGTTGAAACATGACCTTAACAACAAACAGCTCTTGATTGGAAAGTTGCGTCATGAAGCGGTGATATTGAACGAGCATCTTACGAAGTCCCTCACGATATTGAAACAAAAAGAGGCCAATGATAAGGTGATAGACAAAGAGTTGATTTCCAATGTTCTTATAAGTTTCCTACAAATACCTCGTGGTGACACCAAAAAGTTTGAAGCATTGCAATTAATTAGCGGATTGCTTGAGTGGGATAGCACACAAAAGGTTGCTGCTGGCTTGAGTCATTTGGGTGGCTCGCTGTCGGAAGATACAAAAATTAGTCGACAAAGCTTTGTTTCTTTGTGGACGGATTTCTTGGAAAGAGAGTCTCGCAGAGCCACGTAAGATTTCAAGATGTTTACATTGCATGGATACTACCAATACAAGTTTGACTTCGGTCGGATAATTTGATAATTTGTAGTAGGCTAATTTAGAAAACTAAAGGAGATATGGTTGTAGTCAAGAATTTTCTTTTATTCATAATGCTGGAAATAATTCTATAGCATATGAAGATGCCAGTTTCGGTGTCAGACTAAGAGCTGACACATTTAAAATCAACTTATTTTTGGCAAGGTGCTAGAATTACATTCATGTTTAGCTCTATTACGTAAGGGACACGGTCACGTGACAAACACGACTATGTTTCTTCAATGATATTTAGTATCAGGGTCAAGCACAACCATGGTTGATATTCATGACTTTTTTGCCAAAAGGGAAAGCCTGAATAAGTCTAGTCAAGTAAGTATGATGAATGGAAATGAATGGAGGAAAAAATTCTATTTCATTTGGTGACAATTGCAGGCGAATTCAGTACTAACAATCAGCCCAAGCGCAAGGCAGCACCTATGGCGGCTGATTCTGCACCAAAAAAGAAGCTTAAGAAAGAAAATACACCTGAATATGTTGATGTCGAGGATGAGGATGATGTTCTCGAAGTAACGGAGGTAGCTCCAACCAAGAAGAGAAAATCTACTGCAGTATCAGAAAGTCCAAAGAAGGAAAGTAAGGCTAAACCCAAGCCCAAGACAGCTAATCCGGCACCACAAAAAGTGCCAGTTTCTACAAGTGCAACAGGAACTACAGCTGAAGAAGTTTTGGCCCAAATTCCCGATGCAGTTTTACCTGAGATCGATGAGGATAAGAAGTTCAACTTTTTCTCTAAAGGAAAGGAAGAGCCTGCCCAATCGGAGTCAAATGTGGACATTCCTGAAGCCAAGCCCAATTGTCTTTCGGGACTTACCATTGTCTTTACTGGAGTTCTTCCAAGGCTAGACAGAACTGCTTCTGAGAACTTGGCTAAGAAGTACGGTGCCAAAGTTACAAAGTCTCTCTCAGGAAAGACAAGTCTTGTGGTGATTGGCGATGAAGCCGGTCCTTCAAAGGTTAAGAAAATCAAGCAATTGAAAATTAAAGCAATTGACGAGGAGGGTTTTATTCAGCTCTTGACCAACATGCCCCCAGAAGGAGGAGACGGTGAAGCAGCAGTCAAGGCGCGTTTGAAGAGAGAGGAAGAAGAAGCTAAAATCATACAACAAGCAGAGGAGGAAGAGGAGAGAGAACGGAGGGAGCTTGAGCTCAGAAACAAAAAACAAGAGATGGAAAGAGTCAAGGCAGAAAAAGAAGCAAAATCCCAGTCCCAAGGAAGTGCACCAAGAAAGCCCCGCGAGGTCGAAAGAATCATTCCAAATGAAGAGAAATTATGGACAGTGAGACATGCTCCAAAGGACGTTACACAACTTTGTGGAAATAAAGGACAGATACAAAAGTTAAGAACTTGGTTGGCAAATTGGTTTGACAACTCCAAGAGAGGCTTCAAGGATGCAGGAAATGACGGAGCTCCATTCAGAGCGTGTTTGATCTCGGGACCTCCAGGTATTGGAAAAACCAGCGCAGCACATTTGGTTGCTAGAGAACTTGGGTTTGATGTGTTGGAAAAAAATGCATCAGATGTGAGATCTAAATCATTATTGAATGCAAACATCAAATCAGTGTTGAACAATACTTCCGTGATGGGATATTTCCAAAAGGGAGAATCTAACGATACTTCCAAGACTAGATTCTGTCTTATTATGGATGAAGTAGATGGAATGTCTAGTGGAGACCACGGAGGTGCTGGAGCGCTTTCTTCGTTCTGTCGCATTACTCAGATGCCTATGATTTTAATTTGTAACGACAAGTCGCTTCCAAAAATGAGAACTTTTGACAGAGTTACCTATGATTTACCATTCAGAAGACCAACTGAGACCGAGGTCAAGTCCAGATTAATGTCTATTGCATTTAAGGAAAAAGTCAAATTGGATCCAAATGTTATTGGCCAGTTGGTCCAGGCCACTAGTAATGATATGAGACAGATGATCAATTTGTTATCTACAGTGTCGAAAACTCAAAAAGTCATAGGATCTGAGCAGGCCAAGGATGCGGCCAACAGCTGGAAGAAACAGACGATTTTGAAGCCGTTCGATATTACAGCCAGATTACTTAATGGACAAATCTACGTTCCAGGCTCTGGCCATACTTTGAATGACAAGATCGACCTCTACTTCAATGATATCGACTTTGCACCCTTGATGATCCAAGAAAATTATTTACTGACGAGACCACTGAACTCTCTGACTCCTTTAGATCACTTGGAGAGAGTTGCAGCCGCAGCTGATGACATTTCGCAGTCCGACCGGGTGAATTCCGTTATCAGATCCAGTGAGCAGCAGTGGAGTTTACTTCCATTCCACGGAATCTTATCCTCAGTAAGTCCCAGTGCGGCCGTTGCAGGTAATATCTCCCAAAGAATCAACTTTGCGGGATGGTTGGGACAGAATTCCAAGGCGATGAAGTACCAACGGATATTGCAAGAATTGCAGTACCACACCAGATTGAGAACTTCTACTGATAAAAAAGAATTGAGATTGGACTACTTGTCTGTGCTTGGCAAGAGACTCAGTGACCCAATTTTGAGCCGAGGCGAGGAGGGTATCGACGAAGCCATCTCGGTGATGGACTATTATTACCTTACCAAGGACGACTGGGACTCAATTCTTGATATGGGGGTGGGAAATTCCAAAGGGGAGTTAATCACAAAGAAGATTCCCACCAAGGTTAAGACGGCCTTCACCAGAAAGTACAATGGGTCGGTGCATCCCACAGCCATTTACAAAACAGGAAATTCGCTTGCCACAGCAGGAAAGAAGGCCAGTGTGGACTACGAGGACGTGGTGGAGGACGACACTGCAGGAAAAGACGAGCCGGAAGAGGACGACGACGGCACGCTGATCGACGAGAAAAAGGACAAATTAATCAAGAAGAAGGCCACCAAGGCCAAGACCACCAAGGCCAAGGCTGCGGCCAAACCGCGGGCCAAAAAGGCAAAATAGACTAGGATGAACCGACTGGTTGCATGGTAATGACCAAAAATGAGATCCTACCATAATCTCCGAATATGAAGAGTGTACCATATATGAGGAGTGTAACCATGTATGAAGAGTGTACCATATATGAAGAGTGTACCATATATGAGGAGTGTAACCATATATGAAGAGTGTACCATATATGAAGAGTGTAACCATATATGAGGAGTGTAACCATATCCAAATATGAGAGTGTAACCAACGAGGAGTCTAACCAACGGGGTCTATCCATAGGAGTCTAACCACCGAGGAGTCTGACCATAGGAGTCTAACCAACGAGGAGTCTCTCCATAGGAGTCTAACCAACGAGGAGTCTATCCATAGGAGTCTAACCATAATCTCCAGCCTAGCCATTAGTATCTACTATAATAAACCCAAGGTGTCTAACCACAGTAAACCGAGGTGTCTAACCGTAGGATCTCCAGGTGCTCACTATGCGACTCGCCAAATGCCGTACTATAGTAATCTCATCATGTCTAACTATGAAACAGATGTCCATACATAATATCTCTTACACTCTATCTTCATGTCTCCAATGTCCATTCCACAATCCTTCCTCTGCCTTCATCTTCTTCTTCATCCTTTCATCCTTTCTTCTTCTCATCTACTTCTCCCTCTACTTCTTCCTCTTCTCCGTGACAAGTGGGCCCATTGACTGAGGCCAAGACTTCAAGCCGTGCATTTGCGTTCCTGGAACCACAGCCCTAAGCCTGATTGGCTGCCTGTTTGGGACCTGGAGAAGGCACACCATAGCAGGGGCCAAGCGGCTGGTCCGCTGACGTAAGCACCATGTGACCGCTGGCGTTTTGCCTACCCACAACTTTCTCCAGCACCCCAAGAACAGCGCCAATCCATTACCCCGTGGGTCTTCCGCCAGCCAATTGTGTCCACATACACGCCCGTCATCCGATCCACCGCCGTGTTCCGTTTGTGCCTGGTTCTGGCCCCTTCTGTCGCCTGTTTCTGGCCCCTTCTCCCTGTGTTCTGACACGCTGTATATACCCATCCACCCCCCTTATTTGCCCCATCCTCCTCTTCCGACATGTCCACAGGCCCTCCGTTGTTCAACATTCCCAACACCAAGCGAACAAACCCCAACAAACTCCCCAGTCTCTCCATTCCCGTGCCGAGTGCCGATGCTCTCAGGACCTCCAACTCCTCCAGTGTGTCGCCCCACCAGCAACAACACCACCACCAGCAATATGGCATCAGCCAGCCGTCGTCCATGCAACCGAGCCAGCCGTTGTCGTCGTCATCGTCGTCATCCAACAACACCTTGTTCACGCCGTCGTCGTCGTCGGCCAACCCCAAGTTGAGACGCAAGGTGCCACCCATAGACTTCCTGAAGGTTGATGGCTCGCATTCCTTCACCTCCGAGTCGATATCGCCCCAGACCGTCAACCAGTCCCACGCGTCGCCCGATGGCAAGCTCTCGGCCGAGATCAACATGCTGCGGGCTGCCGGCGACGTCCTTCCATCCACCACCAATACCCAAGACAAAAACATCGAAGACCTCTCGCCCGAGGAGTGGAACTACCTCGCCAACAACAACCAGATCGTGGAGCTCAGCAGTCTCGGCGAGGGCAACGGCGGCAGGGTGTCCAAGTGCACCCTCCAAGCCAACTCCAAGTCCAAGGTGTTTGCCCTCAAGCTCATCAACGCAGACCCCGACCCCAACATCCAAAAGCAGATCATCCGCGAGCTCCAGTACAACCGCTCGTGCGATTCGCCCAACATCGTCAAGTACTACGGCACGTTCATGGTGGAAAAGCAGTCCATGATCGGCATTGCCATGGAGTACATGGGCGGCCGGTCCTTGGACGCCATCTACAAAAGAGTTATAGAGATCGACCCCACCAACAGAATCAACGAAAAGGTTTTAGGCAAGATTGCTCTTTCCGTGCTAAATGGACTCAACTACCTCCATCAACAGAAAATAATACACCGTGACATCAAGCCGTCGAATATCTTGTTGGATAGCGACGGAAACGTTAAGCTCTGCGATTTTGGCGTGAGTGGCGAGGTCGTCAACTCGCTTGCAACCACCTTCGTGGGAACCCAATACTACATGGCTCCAGAGAGAATCATGGGCAAGCCCTACACCGTGTCGTGCGACGTGTGGTCGCTAGGCCTCACGATGTTGGAGGTTGCCACGTGCAAGTTCCCCTTTGAGGCGTCGGGAGCCGGCGGAAGCGACCTTATAAACTTGGGGCCCATCGAGCTTTTGAGCTTGATTCTCGAGTACGAGCCCAAATTGCAGGACATGCCACAGGAAGATATTTATTGGTCGGATGCATTCAAGAACTTCATCTCCTTCTGCCTAAAGAAAAACAGCAACGAGCGGCCCAGTCCGCGCCAGATGCTTGGCCACCCTTGGTGCGTGGGCCAACAGGATGTCAAGGTGCGCATGGACAAGTTCGTCAGAAGATTATGGGATGACTTAGACTAGTATGTGAAATGAAAGGTATAGCATAGAGCTTGTAGCAGGCCGAACCAGGCACGTGATTCGAGTCACGTGCAATAATCCTCACGTGCGACCTGGCCAATGAAAAAAGTTCAAAAGTTAATCCCATTTCCACTACAACCACAAGATGCCAGTGCCATTCGAAGGCTTGTTGCCCTATGCTGTCATGACTGCCTTTTTCGGGCTCGCCGGCCACGGTGTTGAGTTCGTTAGATACTGGGACAACGGATGGAAAAAGGACAGATTCGACTTGGACGAGTGGGACGAGAGAATGATGAACAGAGACTTCTTGTTGACCGGAGTCCCCAGAGGCCAATCCAGTGAGCCTGTTGCACCAGAACACTTTAAGACCGCCGAAGTTCGCTTGCAAAGATACTACACTCCATACAGAGACCAATTCTTCAGTCTCAGAGAAAGGTTGTACAGAGGATACGTCAGTGGAAACTGGGACTTTTCATGATTTACGAGTTTTCTTGTTGGGACGCTGTCTCTGTGCATATTTTATAATAAACGATATTTAGAGATACTGTAGGGTTCATCGAAGACATACCAGCAAGAGGCATTCACTTAGAATTGTGAAAAGACGAGGAACCATGCAGATATTATTGGTGCCTAAGAGCTTAACGCTACAATAGAAGACTCTTGATACAATAGTGTCCAATCAGTTTATGCTACTGAATCTGTCAATCTGCGTTGCTCAATATGTCAATCAGTGTAGCTCAATGTTCCAATTTAAGTGAGTTAGTGAAAATGCGCTTTTCATTTAATTTCTACCAGTCTTGTTCTAAAATTACTCTAAGGCCAATTTGTATAAGAATTCCACTATTAATTACCCAAAATGCATTATTTAAAATCCTTGTAACTCCATTTCTCGGTCATCTTAGGAGTGTACTTTCTCTTCTTCGCAACAGGAACTCTGGCTTCGATCCGTCCACTAGCTTGCAAGTTCAACATTTGATCGTAGAAGAGATTTCCTTCAGGCTTCAAGTTCTTCAAATTGTTGGTCAACTCGTCGGACAATTTAACTTCCAAAGGTGTTTCCACAGAATCGTACTTGAACAACTTCTTTCTCTTTCTCTCAGCCTTGGTGCTAGGAGCTTTGGCATTCTTAGCCTCTTTTTCGCTTTCCAAAACCAAGATCTCATCAAGGTTTTGCAAGTCATGCAATTTCTTCTTCATTTCCTTGATCTGAGTCTGCAATTCCATTCTTTTCTTATGCTTTTCCTCTCTGTTTCTTCTGGCCTTGGTCTTAATCTTGACTTGAGTTGGCTTATTGATAGATAATTTGTAGTCTTCTTCTTCTTTGGATTCATCTTCCTTCTGTTCAGCTTCTTCTTCTTCTCCTCCCTCTTCATCACTACTTTCCAACAATTCGTCGTCGGCCAAAGTCTCAATAAGATGCTGAATTCTCTCCTGATGCTCCTGCATCTGTTGACGGTTGAGCTCGAGCTTGTATTCTGCACTGTACTCCTTGTCAATTAATGCTTTCCAAGACTCCAAGGAAGGATTATAGGATTTACCAGCATCCACAACCTTGGTGGTGAGATCGTTATTTTCGAGAAGAATTGGGGCTTCTTTCATGGTCTTTGGTATCACAGTAGCCTTGGAGTATTCCGATATGGCCGACTCAGGCTTGAGATGCTCGGGGATCTCTGGTTCCGGAGAGGCTCCCCAGATGTCCTCATTCTTACCTCTAACAAGGCCGTCCAATTCGGCTCTATTTAATGCTTTAGACTCACTCTTGTACTTTCCACCGTTCAATTTGATCAATCTTAACAAATCGGTTTTCTTGACCCCTTGAATGGTGTTCTTCTTATCAGCTGTCTTAGTCTTGGGGTAGACCAAGGCGTCGATCTTGGACTTGTTTCTCAAGATTTCGCTGGTCTTGCTTTTCTTGATGGTTCTCTTACTCTCCGAAGGAGTCGAGTCGATAACGAAGCCAGCATCGTCCTCGTCGTCCTTCGATGCACCTAAGATGATTTCTCTGTCTCTCTTCTCATCCAAAGCTTCCTCAATATCTTGGATATCGACATTTTTTCTCCATGCCTTTTTTCCCTTTCTGGAGGTCTGTGGTTTTGAAGCCTTCACGGCATCTTTGACGTTCGACATGCCTATCAGAGTCGTTATCGAGGGTAGTGTGAAGAGGAGATGGGGCTTCTAAATTTTCAGATGAGATGCGATCACGATGTGAGGTCACGTGACCCATAGACGTGAGTACTACTACTTAGGAGACACACTTGGCTACTCTAGAATTAGCCTTTCCTACTGGCTACAGCTGGACTCATTATTATAATGTCGTTCAATCTCATTAACGTATTAAGACTCGTGGGCAAAAAATGGTTCTGGTTTGCCGTACTCGTATTCTTTGCTGAGTTTCTGGAGATTCTGCTCACTAAGACGATTGGCAATTGGCGTGCTGACCACAGGAAATTGGTCGGGCGTATTCTCTCTACTGTCTTGGTAGTCAGCCGGACGCTCCTCCTGAATCAACACGTTGGACCTTCTACGGTCCTTTCTCTCCTTCTTGTCTTTCTTGAGCAACTTTCCTCTGTCCAACACCCGTTCGTCCTGAAGAAAGGAGAGCATTCGCGTTCTCCTTCTGACTCCCTCATGGATCCAAAACTCGCTTCGGTACAATTCCCAAGCCTCTCTAACATCGGTGTTGAACAGTCTTGCGTTTAGCACCACCTTGACGTCCCTGACTCCGATTCTAGGCTGGCACCGTGCTTGGCAGGTGACCAAAAAGACCCCCAATCTTGAGTTCTTATTGTTGATGGTCGATGGGTAGGCCTTATGCAAGCTGCTCAAGCACATGGTGGAGATGAAAAGCGATAATTCCCGAATGACGTCAGTTATCGAGTCAGTCCACGGGGTCTTGGCTTTGACTAGACGCACGTTCAACTGCCTCAATCCCTTGTTCGTGGTGGCCAAAAACTTTCGGGGGAGAACAATGGTCTTCTGGTATTCACCAGAAAGATGGTACAACATCAAGGTGACCAGCAATGCAAGGAGGATGAATTGGAGGACCACACGGGCAGTTCCCCGGGAAGTGTACTTTGCATCCACAAAATACAAGTGATGGGTGATGGAGGCGATGATGGAGCACAAGATGGCCAAAAAGATTAAGTATTTGCGGCGCAATGCTCGCTGTTGAATGACTTGTTGGCGCAAACTCTCCTCGAGAATAAGCAAGTTTCTGAATATCTTTCCCGTGGCGGGCATCAGCGTGTAGCCGGTACCCATGGGGTAGTCGGGACGGGACGATCTCTGGGACTTCTCGCTTATTCCGTCTATGGACCTGTTGGACTTTCTTCTCAAGCGCTTCTTGGGCTTGGGACTGGGGGTTTCTTCTGCACCACCCGGGGTTTTGGCCACCTTGCTCCGCCGTCTGGGGGTTGCTGACGGCGTGCGGGAGTCTGGGGTGCCGGATTTCTCCAAACCGCGAGAGCTCTTGAAGTCCAACGAGCTCTGGGACGCACCGTCAGAATCGGAGTAGATCACGAAATCGTCGTCGCGGGCGTTGCTGGAAGAGTAGCTGCTGAGACTCATGGGCGACTTTCCGAGGAGCTCGTGGGCATCGTCATCGGATAACAAGCGGGGCGAAGCCGAGGGTGACGGAGGAACTGACGACGAAGGGGTGCTATTGGACGCATGCAGCGCCTCCAGCCCGGGCGCTGACAGGCTCAACTTGGACGCATAGGGGTCATCGCTGTAGCGGGAGTCACCAGGGACATTTTGCAGGCCGGGTTTGGGGGTGGGCGTCAAGTTCATGGCTTCTCGCAAGATGTCTTGTGCGGTTTCAGGAGAGGGAATGGATAAGGGAGGAGCATGTTCGTCGATGTCGCTGTGATCGTAGAATCTCGAGTCGGACGTGATGTCGGCCGAGTCAGAGCCGCCGAAAGGACGTGCTTCTGGGGTCTTCTCTTCCATGACTGCGCCAGTGGTGGAGAAGCAGAAGTGGAGATCTACTCAAGATTAAGTTCACGATAGTTGACTGAGCATGGCGCGCTTACGTCAGCAGATCTATAACCAACAGCACCACATCACTCTTTCTCCATCACCCATGGCTTCGTTGAAAGAGCAGAAGGAGCTCTTTGTGTCGGATCTCGTGGGCGGCAGTGTCCGTGAGATCTATGTCGTGACAGGAATTTCGCTCACCTCGTGGTTGTCGTACAGTTTGGCCCAGAAGGGCTTGTCCCAGGCTGGAGGAGAGGTATCTGAACTATACGACTTGATCCTCAATTGCGTCACCTTGTTGGCGGCAATCACCATCTACAGTGCCCGCATCGACCGGCTTCACTGGATGGTGGTGGTTCCGGGCGTGCTTGCCTATTTGTATGGCAGATACGGTGCCGTATCTGCCAAAAGCACCAAGACCAAGAAGCCACCAGCATCAACACCGGACGCGTCCAATCTCCCCAGAAAGGCCTTCATCACCGCCTACCGCGCCCACATGATCGTGATCACCAACATTGCCATTTTGGCAGTGGATTTCCCCGTGTTTCCTCGGCGTTTTGCCAAGGTGGAAACCTGGGGTACCTCGCTCATGGACCTCGGGGTGGGCTCCTTCGTGTTCTCCATGGGCTTGGTACATTCGCGGTCCACCATCAAGGCCCAGCTGCAGCAGAAGCACAGCTTCAACGTGGCCAACTACTTCAAGATCGTGTCCAAGGGCGTCCGCAAGTCGGTTCCCTTATTGATTCTAGGCCTCATCCGGCTCTTTAGTGTCAAGGGCTTGGACTACCAGGAGCATGCCACCGAATATGGCATCCACTGGAACTTTTTCATGACGCTCGGGTTCTTGCCCACGCTTTTGGGCATTTTGGATCCCGTTTTGGTGGTATGTCCCCGGGCAATTGTGGCAATTACCATTTCGACCGTATACGAGCTTGTTCTAGTCAGAGGTGGATTGCTCGAATACGTGCTTACCGAGACCAACCGCCTTGACAGTTTGGTGTCGATGAACAAGGAGGGCTTGGTCTCGTTCGTGGGGTACTTCAGCATCTTCATCTTTGGCCAGTCGTTCGGCTCGTTCGTGCTTCCTTCCACTCCTGCTCCCTACAATTTGGTGCAAATTCACAATGGTCGCACTACAGCCACCAAGAGACCCTCTTGGCTACAAAAGACGTTGACGGTGTCCACCACGCGTGGCCTTTTCATAGCCACGGCGTTCTATCAGGTGGCGTATCTCTACGTGTCGTCCTCGCCCGATTTCGCCAACATTTCCCGCAGATTGGCCAACCTTCCTTACGTGCTCTGGGTGGTGTCGTACAATGCGACCTTCCTCTTGGGATACCACATTATTTCCCAATTGGTGCCTGGAGTGGAGTCCCGGGTGCTCAATGCCACCAACAACAGTGGCTTGGGGCTTTTCTTGCTCGCCAATCTTGGCACCGGCATGGTCAACATGTCGATTAACACGCTCCAGTGCACGGACGGGGTTGCCTTTGGCATTCTCATGGCGTACACGTCTGCGTTGGCGGTGGTGGCCCTCGTGATGGACGCCCGGGGGTGGTACATCAAGTTGTGATACAGTGAGGCAAGGATAGAGAAACAGAAAAGAGAGGAAGTGACGATTAATTGAAACTGTGTGTGGAAACGAATGAAATAGTGAACTATGACGTAGTAGAAATAGTGAGACATCCATTCTAGCAGAATAAATGCATAGACAGTACAATAACAGATAGTAGGAATACCAAACAGTAAGAATAACAGACAGTAGGAATAACAGACAGGAAGAACTAACAGATAGTAAGTAACGCATAGAGCAGTAGATACCACAGAGTACTGCCGAGTTGGCTATTGCTTCTTATCGCCTTCCTCTCTATAGTAAGCTTTCTCGCGGTTATCTCGCATTAAGTTTCCAGCTCCCTGCTGCCTGACACTTGAGCATAAGACCATCTAGCACAATCCTCTAAATACATCCAACCACTCCATCGCATATCTCCATTACGCAATACGCTCCAGATCCTCCCTCCAGCTCGTCTCTCCAGCACGTCTTCCCATCTCGTCTCTTCATCTCCTCTCCACTATTCATTCCCTCTATTCTTCCTATCCGCTGCTACCGCACCTCGGTCTCGGCCTGCACTCAGCGTCGTACCCAATGCGAGTGTTTTAGCCACGCAACTCCCGTTCCCCAGCTACTCCGTACTTGGCCATTGACCGTCCGGAATCCTCCTCCTCGCTCTTACCCGGTCTTCCTCCTCCTGTTCACCAGCACCCTGAACCTGAGCCCACCATCGTCAACCGCCACTTCCACCCACTCAAGTTACACTTCCACTTCACTTCATTGCCACCTTTTCCTCCTCCCCTCCTCTCCCTACCACTGGTACCGTTCCCTATACTTCCATCTCCCCCATCTCCCCCATGTCATCTTCACAAGCATCCTCGTCCTCCTGGACCTCGTTCCTCTCGTCAATTGCCTCGTTCAACGGCGACCTCGCCTCGTTGACCGCCCCTCCCTTCATCTTGTCGCCCACGTCGTTGGTGGAGTTCTCGCAGTACTGGGCCGAGCACCCCGACTTGTTCGTGGCCGCCAACGCGTTGCGGGCCGGCGACGGCGCCGGCCACGACGAGGTCGACGCCATGGCGTTGAAGCGGGTCATCGCCGTGACCCGCTGGTTCATCTCCACCTTGCGGTCGCAGTACTGCCTGAGAAATGAGGCCATGGGCTCGGAAAAGAAGCCCCTCAACCCGTTCCTTGGCGAGGTATTTGTGGGCAAGTGGGACTCGCCCACCGTGGGCGAAACGGTGTTGTTGTCGGAACAGGTCAGCCACCACCCCGCAGTCACCGCGTACGCCGTGCGCAACGACAAGAACAACACCTCCTTGCAGGGCTACAACGGCATCAAGGCCACCATCACCAAGGCCGCCGCCATCAACGTCAAGCAATTTGGCCACGGAATCTTGGAGTTCCGCGACTTGGAGGAGAACTATTTGTTCACGTTGCCGCCATTGCACATCGAGGGCTTGATCAGCGCCCTGCCCTTTGTCGAGCTCGAGGGCTCCTCCTACATTCAGGCCTCCAACGGCTACGTGGTGCAGATCGACTACCTGGGGCGCGGGTACTTCTCCGGCAAGAAGCACACCTTCAAGGCGCGCATCTTCCGCGACCAGATCTCCTCCTCTAACAAGGACAACGCCGTGGTCACCATCAGCGGCCAGTGGTCCGACAAGTCCTACATCGGCAAGGGCGCCGCCACCCCCAGTTCCAAGACCGACGAGTTGTTCTACGACGCCATGGCCGTGACCCCCGAGCACTTGAAGGTCAAGCCCGTGGAGGACCAGCACCATTTGGAGTCCCAAAAGGCCTGGGCCAAGGTGGCCGAGGCCATCAAGCGCGCCAACTTCGACGAGATCCACCAGGAAAAGTCGCTCATCGAGAACGAGCAGCGTGAGCTCAGAAAAAAGGAACAGGAGTCGGGCGTCAAGTGGCAGACCAGATGGTTCGACCATGTGGACTACTCTGGCGCCGCCATCCACGATCCGTTCACCAACTTGTGCAACTTGGCCAACTTGTCGATCCACAACGGCCCCTCGGGCACGTCGAGAAAGTCCAAGTACGACACCGGTGACGCCAAGCACTGGAGATTCAACTTACAGAAGTGGAAGGACGAGACCCAGATCAAGCTCTGATTTATTTATAGGTATTGAGTAGAATTGACAATGTAATTGAGGATTGTAGTGGGTGCAAAATGAGGAATTTTTGGATTGCAATAAGAGGAAAATGGATTTGGTGTAATCTGTGAAATAATTGTAGGTATAGCAAGGTAAAAGGGTATACATAGCCAATTATCCCATTCTTTCTTATGTTCGTGTTTTCTGATCTTTCTGAATATTTTGGTTGTTCCTGGAATATGCCCAGACACTGACAAGGCAAGATAATTATTTACAAGAATTGTACACTGGACGAATTGTAAAGTCACAAACATAGAGTAATTCTTTGTGTGTGGAGTTATTTTGAAGTAATATTAATAAGGAAGTTTAGGACTCTGGGATTCCTGTTCTTCTAGTCTTTCTGTACCAATTCTTTTTAGCTGAAACGATTAATAAATTAATTTAAATCAAAGGTTCAGAAAATTGTCAAACTTAATCAAAGGAGACAAAATAACAAAGCTACAAAGCAAATGTACAATCCATGGATTATACTACAGTTTCCATGGAACTACCGATCCCCTCCAGTTCCAGTTACTGCAACCCCCTTTACCCCATATTGACAATCTTCCAGCCTCACGTGTACGTTCACGTGCACCACCATTCGGAGAATCCGGTTAGGGCTTCTCACGTGCAAGAAGTTAGGGCTTCTGCGTCACATGACTCGCATTACATGCAGAACAGTGTGCATTCGCTGGGAAAAATTGCGGGTTGAGTAATCTTTCTGCTCACGCAGGGCACTAACCTGCAAGCCCCATACTGGTAGCAAAAATTTTCCAGTGCACCAAAAACATCGAGCCAAAAAAAAGTTGAAAATTCACTAACTTCTTTTTGTTACCAACCAGAACTACGAAATGGCTGAATCTCACAGATGTATGTTTGAACAATAGGCCATAGGCCAAGAAGAGTATAGGAGGAGTCACAGCGAAGAAGTCTTGGGCATTATCGAGTACATTGAACCGACCTAGAACAAGTGGTGATGGACCCGTTCGTCATACCCGCTACCACCAGTACCTGAAAAATGAACCATAGTGGACACCAGGTGATACCAACCATTCCAACAAGGCTACACATAGTCTCAACAGTGGACACCAACCGTTTTGCCACCCGGCCAAGACTTCGACCTCGACCTTCCCACCTCAAGTCTCCCACCTTGTCATGGAACACTACTAACATTACAGTATACGTTAAGGGTAAGCACTTGTCATACCAACGTTCCAAGAACGTTAACAACCCAAACGTCTCTTTGATCCAGATCGAGGGTGTTAACGCCACCGACGACGCCAAGTTCTACTTGGGTAAGAGAATTGCCTACGTCTACAGAGCCTCCAAGGAAGTTAGAGGCTCTAAGATCAGAGTCATCTGGGGTAAGGTTACCAGAACCCACGGTAACAACGGTGTTGTTAGAGCCAACTTCAGAAAGAACTTGCCTGCCAGAACCTTCGGTGCCTCCGTCAGAATCATGTTGTACCCATCCAACATCTAAGTTAATCATCCCATCACACCACGTTAAACAACCGACGTATTATATCTAGTATTATTACGTTCATTGGGTTCTGTATATTAGAACTTAATACACACATAATTGACTGTTTGGGCTACGCCTACTGCATATACATGTGGTTGTAATAAGTAGATTAGAGAATGCAAACGACCAAGGAATAATAGTTGTAGAGACTAGCGGGTTTAGTAGAATTGTATTTGAATGAATTCAAATATTAAATTTCTGTTGTAAATGAATTACACTGCGAACAAATTTCATAGTTAGGGTGTGAAACGATTTAGTAAGAGTACGTGTATAAATAAATTTTAGGAAGCCAATGCAGCTCGTGTAGAAACAGAACCCTATTTTAAACAGCCTTTCAAGCAACTAATCGTAGGTTTAATACCAAAATCAAGGACCAGATGAATTAATTATAGTCTTAAAGAATCATAGCGTAAAAGAAATAATCAATGAATTTATCATATTAATCATACCCTTTAGTCCTTAAATCCTTAAATCGTAGCTTCATTTTATCCTTGTTCGCTTTCGCTGAGGGCGAGGTTGTGGTCCTTGAGAATGCTCTCGCTGACGATCTTGCCGAAGACGACACACTCAAGGAGGGAAGATCCACCTAGACGGTTGGCGCCGTGGACCCCACCGCTAACTTCACCAGCAGCGTACAAATTGGGCACAATCTTGCCACTTTCCGAAAGAACACGTCCGTGCTTGTCGATGGCGATTCCACCCATGGAGAAGTGCACCACTGGCGTCACCAAGCCGTAATAGAGCTCGCCAGTGTACTGCACACTTCCAAAGGTGGTGCGGCCATGCTCGTCCTTTCCTGAAACGATCGCCTGCTGATACCGTTCCAAGGACTGGGAGAGCGCGGTGGAGTCTGCACTCTCGTACCCTGCTTCTTTGAGAAACTGGGCCATGTCGGCTATGGAGCCCTTGTGGAGGAGCTTTTGCAGCACGTAGAAGTCGACGTGGTTCGGGGCCTGGAGGTAATCCTCGCTATTGAGGAGCACGAGGGCCTCCTTTTTGGGGCAATGCTCGAGGATGGCCTCAGTCACTTTGTCCCGGGTGGTCAACTCGTTGACAAAGCGTGCACCGGTGTGGGGCGCGAGCAACACACCGCCAATACCGCGAATAAGCTCCCCACAGAGAAACTTCCACTTGGCCTGTCTGTCAGCCAAGCTGACGAATCCAGTGGGATGAACCTGGACTTGGTCCATGTGGATCAATTTTGCACCCACGTCGCGGGCGGCGATCTTCTGGCCGTCACCGGTGGTCTGCACCCCGTTGGTCAGGCCGTAGTCCGCCAAGTCCGCGCGGTACTGCCCCAAGAGCTCGGCGTCTGCGCCGTAGCCCCCTGTGGCCAACACCACGCTGTGCACGTCCACCAACTCCAAGGGCTTGTTGTTGCGCACGAGCTCCACGCCGGTGACGGCGCCATTGCCGTTGTTGCCATCTTGGACCAAGAGCCGCGTCACGCGGCTGTCTTTCATGATCTGGAGCTGGTTCGACGGATACAGCTCCAACTTGCGGGTCAATTGCAGCACGATGGCAAACCCGGGCGGGAGCTTGCCGCTGCCGCGGTGAGTCCTGGCAAATGTGTGGCCGCCAAGCTGCGTGACCCGCGAAAGGTCGATTTTCTCGCCGTCGAGCCAGTTGATGGCCCACTCGGACCGTGAGGCCAATTCCCACACTAGATCACGGTTGGAAAGGCCCTTGCCTGATTTGAGCGTGTCTTCGTAGAACGCACCCACGGTGTCAGCACTGCCGTGCTGGAACCGTGTGGGCACGCCATTGATGCCGGAGGAGGCCTTGGCCAGATTGCCGCCTAGGCGGTCGGTCTTTTCGATGAGCACCACCTTCATGCCCTTGTTGAGCAATTGGAGCGCCGTGGTGAGGCCCGCCAAGCCGGAGCCCACCACGATGGTGGTGCTGGTAGCGGGAGCCAGCATCCAGAATCTCGAAATTAACACCGTGACAACAAGTAACAGCAGAAGTGTCCAGAAAGAGCGGTGGTGGTAAAGGGCCATAGACAGTAGGGATCGATTGTTCTTATGCTCACGCCCTGGATTGCCGCACTCGTATGTGGGGTAGTTGCTAGAATCTCACCTGATCGGAAGAGAGCGTATTTAAGTAGAAAGAAATGAGGCCACATGGAAGGGGGAGGAAGTTACAGAAGGTTCAGGTTACAGAAAGGCGCAGGTTATGGATGCATGATAAGGTTAAACGGGTAAAGGTTAAATGTAGAATTATGGGTTAAGGGGTGGGTTAAGGGTTGTAGGATGAGCAGATTAAGGAGCATTGTTGTGATGGACCTGTCAATGCGACAATGTCGCATGAACACCACGTGAGCACAGTCACGTGATCCATAAACCATTAATCATCTTCTACTCTCTTCCTTCTTTATCTTCTTCCTTATGCTTCACTTGAATCACACGATACACCCCGACACCCGGGGCAAGCGCTTCAAGTTCGAGAACTTCCTCAGAAAAGAGTACAACTTCGGCCTCGATCCCGACAGACCCGTGTGCCAGTTTTTCAACCCACAGAAGCCTCTCAATTCGTGTCCCAATGGCAACAGATGCCCCAACAAACACGTTCCCGCCAACTACAACAACAAGATCGTGTGCAAGCATTGGCTCCGTGGCCTCTGCAAGAAGAATGACCACTGTGAGTTTCTCCACGAGTACAATCTCCGGAAGATGCCCGAGTGTCTTTTCTACTCCAAGAACGGCTTCTGTACCCAGACGCCCGAGTGCTTGTATCTCCATGTTGATCCCCAGCTGAAGATACCCGAATGCCAGAACTACAGCAAGGGATTCTGTCCCGACGGGCCACAATGCCCCAGAAGACACATCAGACGCATCATGTGTCCGTTGTACATCACCGGATTCTGCCCCAAGGGCCCCGAATGTGAGTTCACCCACCCCAAGTTCGAGGCCATTATAAATAGAATGAGAATCAGACCCGATAGAACTGCTGCCGAAAGGGAAGAAGACGCAGTTGCTGCCCGTTTGTTGGCCGAGAAGAAAGACAATCTTGCCCAGTCATCCAGAGCACGGGCAGAACGAGAGAACAAGTCGAGAGGAAGAGGCGCCAGAGGCAATTAGCCTCATGATTTATAGATGTTACGATTAATGTACAATAGTATTCAAATAGTTCAAATATGATACAATGTATTCCAGTTCAATTGTAGATTATATACATAATATTAGACATTACTGTAGCAGATCAATGGAATGGTACTTGTAGTATAAATTGAAGATGAATATTCCACACTTTACCTGTTGTACGAATCGGTTTATTATACAGACAACTGTATAGTGCAACAACAAGAATAACCCCGCCGACTTTTCTTCGATTTAAGTACAGACTTTTCTTCTGCATTTAATGTACATTTTATTCCAGACTTTCTTATAGTCCAATGTTGCTATATAAGATTTATTTATCCATTTCTAGAACCTATATGCCCTGATCTGGGCTCTTTCTTGCGGAGTCAAAACCCAATTGATTCCTAAGAATTCTTCTTGGTCCTCGTTGCCCTCGAATTCCTTTTCCTCATCTCTCTTAGAGCCTGCTTGGTTGGCATGCTTGGTAGACTCTTCATATTCTTCATCGTCCATGTCCACCAACAACACAATCTGAGTTATTCTCACAAACTTCTCCCTCAATTGGTAATTGTCTTCACATACTTGGTTGATGAGGTAGGAAATGTCCTTCTCCAACTTGACTGAGCCCAATTCGTTGACTCTAAATCTCTTCAAGACAGCATGCAACTTCTTCTCCAATAAATTGACCATATTGATGACCAAGAGTCTTAACAATTTGGTGAACAAGGATTCGTGGAGAGTACGCTTGTAGGGCTTTATCAAAGATTGCCAGGCATTGCCAAATCTAATCAACCTGACCTCATCATTACTATCAATATTGGAGTAGATGAGATATGTTTCTTGACTTTCTGGAATCATTTCATTCAACATTGCCACAATTCTGTTCTTCAACGACTGGTTGTAAAGGTTAATTAAACTGTCATTGATAATTTTTGAAGTGGAATTCATAAATGGATTCAAGAAATCCTCGGTTAACCATAAGTGAATCTTGGCAGCATCTCCATTGAACGGGAATGCCGTGGCAACAAAGTTTGGCGATTCCAATATGTTGTTGATAATTTTTGTAAAGTATTCTTGTCCAACCGACACAGTGTTCAAATGCACAATAAACTCCAATAGCTTGGGGTTGTTGGTTCCAACCCTAAGTCCACTGATGGAAGTAGACAACGAAGAACTTCCCACCACATTTCCCAAGGCACTGGAGGCACCCTTGAAAAAACTCATACTATTTATTTCGGGAGTACTGCTTCTTGGGGTTGGGCTGGCTGCTTGGCTCACAGTTTCTTGTGAAACGAAAGACAACGATTGGTTATACCTTGGTTGGTTCAAATTCAAGTTCTTGATAAAGTAACCATTGATCAAGTCGTTGTGAATTATGCTAGAACCCTGCTGTATGAAAGTCTTCACACTGGAAAGGATAGAAGATTGGATTAAATTGCGGAGGGTGGTGTTGAGAACCAAGGTGAAATCTTCTATCACCGAGGAACATGCCATGTGGTCATCAAATGTGGACGCTGCATTGGGGATATTATTCTGGATCCGCAAGTAAGGGTCAAGAGAAGGCAATTCTTCAATCAGAATGGATTTTTCCAATGATCTTCTGAAGAAAAAAAGATACAACTTCTCAAACGCAGGAAGAAGCTTCTGGTTGATCTTTTTGGTGAAGTTTGATTCAACAATTAGTTGAGGCAATTTGATCTCGTCCTGACTCTTCAAATCCTTGGATGCGGCCAAGTTTACCGATGATAACGTGGTTGATGAAGCCTTGGAACTGGATGATTGTGCTCTCTTTGATTCCTGGAGATATCTTACACTAATGAACTTGGAGTATAACGACCAGTGGTGGAAAATAACAGTGAGCTCATTAATCAAATCTCCTACTTGAACAATGGAGATGAGGTCGTCATCTTGAAGGGTGTTTTCAAGGTCTCTTCCTGGCTCAAGCTGTTGATCTTCCGGAGTTTGGTTCAATATTGGAAACTTGTACAACTGGATATCCTGGAATAATTTCTCTATTCTGCGCAAGTCATAGAACGTGTCACTGATAATGCCGATCTGACTGTCTATCTCGTTTTGGATCTTTTTGATGACATAGGCCATTGCGTTGGGGAAACTGCTCACGTAATATCTCTTGATCAAGTTCTCGTGCTGGAAAATCATGTTGGTGATGCTTTCAAACAACAGAACGGCCATGGTCGAAAAAACACCGGGTTTTATATCATCTGAATCGACCGAGGACGTGGAACTGATCAAACTCTTCAGAGTGGCGGAAATGATATCACAGATGAATCTAGAATAGCAGTTCAAGCCGATTTCCTCCTGATTTATCAACGGAAAGAGCTGGAAGTACTTGGTGAGCTGTTCGACGTTTCTGGACTGGGCAGCCTCATTGAAACGAGTAGTGAAAACGCTGGTCAAGTCCTGGGACCACTTTTCTAGAACCACCTCGGGCAATTCGGGGATGTCGGTGGACGGAATGACCAGCGAGGCAAACTTTCCGTTGATCAACTTTTTGGAGAGTTTGGAGTTGATGTTGTGTATGCAATTGGCCGTGACCTCCAAGTCGCCGTGGTCGAGGGCATAGTGGGCCTTGTTGATGTTTGTCTTGAGCTCCTGGATGTTGCGGACAAACTCGAGCGTCTTGTTGACGTTTTCGATCTCCTGGTCCAAGGACTTGATCTTCAACGTCAACGAATGGCCAAGGCTATTTGCCGACTCGAAAATGTGCGATAACTCGTTGGAATTGGAGATGGTGGCGGCTAATTTGGTGGCCCGCTTGAACTCGAGGTTGGAAAGCTCCTGATCGTGCTTCTTCAGCTTCAATGTGACGTACCGTTTCATGTCCTGGTCGATCTTGGCCGTTTCTTGATCTAGGTCTTCAATCAACTGGAGAAGGTCATTGGGGGTGGTGGATTTGGCATATCTGTCCTGGAACTTGTCCACTACGGACGCTTGACTCATTCTTTCTTCGGAAACGCCGCTCCTTGGGCCAACTGGGGTGCTTTCAGGCATAGTGCCTATGGTGTATGTGTTGATTAATGGAAATTTCGTTTTGCGCGACGTGTAAGGTAGAGATTAGAGAAGAAGGAGAAAATACTGGAGAAATGCAAGACGAGTGAATTAATAGGGGGATTGAGGTAGAATAAAGAGAGAAAGAAAAAAGGAATTTGGGTGTAATTGGGCAGTATAGTTTGTGTCTACTAATTTATATGGCAATTGTAGAAGTATTTAACTGTCGCACTATATTCAAAGCCATACAATTTATGGTAGTACAGTATGAGGGTGAGAATACATAATTGCAGTCAGAAAAATAGAACCTACACAGAAAGTGATTAAGCTATAGAGAAATGCCTTTGAATTAGGGTTTTCATTGTAATTGAGTCTCCCTTAGTATTTCTTCTATTACTATATGTATAGTCAGAATTTCATGACATTCTACTTCGTACCTACACCGAAAATTAATAATATCATAAGCATACAATTCTACTGCGCTGTATAGTCAACTCGTTCCAGGCCACACAGTGGCATCTCAGAAACAGTCTAGGCCAAGGTTCCCAAGGGGTCGTAGTATGGCAAAACGTTGAAGTTCTTGTTCTTGAAAGCCTCGTAGGTCTTCTTCTCCACGTACTTCTTCTTGGTGACAATCTGGAACACGTACTCGCTGAACCACTTGTCGGACATGACGTAGTATCCCTTGTCTCCAACATCACCCCAGGAGTTCTCGATCTTCCATCTGATTGGCTCGTTGGTCAATGGGTCAAGGTGGACACCAGTGATGACCATAGCGTGGGATGGAACCGAAGAACCGAGTCTGATTCTGTCAGCCTTGTCAACCTTCAAATCAGTGTTGTATGCCAACTTCAAGTCGAAGGCTTCTGGGTCCAAGACACCGGTCTTTCCAACAGCAAACTTGCCCACATCGGAACCGAAGAAAACAGGCTCGTTGTCTTGGATTTGCTTGATGACAATCTTCTTGACATCGGAGATCTCGGTGTTGACATACTCAATCTTCTTACCTCCAGACAAGTTGTTCAACCGGTCAACGGTGTACAACTTGTCGTAGTCGTTTCTTGGGTCATTGACGACCGAGAAGTACTCAGTGACATTGTAGTCGACGTGGTTCTTGTAGAAGTCGAGAGGAGTGGTCTCGAAGTACTTGTACTTGTCGTCCTTGTCTCTGAACTCCCAAACGAACTTGTCGGTGGCCTTTGGAGGAGTGCCCAAACTCAAGGCAACGATGTTGTAGATCTCCTTGTTGATGGCGGACTTGACCTCGGAAATAACATCCTTAGGCAACTTCTTGTAGACCAACTTTCTCAAGGTCAAGGCGTACTCTCTCAATTTCTGGGTCAAGAAAGTGTTCAAGCCAGATGAGGAAATGGCCTGGGCGTTGTCGGGGAAGAATTCATTGGGGACAATACCGTACTTCTCGACCAAGTTGATGATGTAGTCCCATTGGCCTCCGTCGCCGACAGGGTCCTTCAAGAGGAACTCGACGAGACGGGAGTCCAAAGGCTCGTCGGCAGTGTCGATGATCTGCTCGAGGAAGTAGTTGGCCTTCTCCAACTTGTCATAGAAGAAGAGGTAGGATTGGGACACCTGGAAGCCGTCCTCCTTCAAGTTGTACTTCTTGATGATGTGGGTCCGCAACACGTTGGAGGTTGCAAAAATCCAGCATCTGCCGGAGGACTGTTGGTTGTTCAAGTGCAAGGGGTTACCGATGGTCTCGACCACGTTGTTGAACAAGAACTGGTTCTTGATCTTGGTGGCGGCGTCGCTCTTAAGCACGATGTTGTTGATGGGGTTGTTGCCGATGGCGTGCTGGGCCAAGCGGTTCTTGGGGTCTGCCAAGAAGTCTCTTTCCCACGACGCCAACGAGTCGGTGTTGATGGGGTTGGAGTTGTAGGCGGTGGCGGAGTGTCTGGGCTGGGCCAAGTCCAACTCCTCGAGGTACTTGGAGATGTCAGTGGCACCCGCACTGAGACCGCGCTTCTCGTCGAAGTGGGTGTCGATGGTTTCGACGTCGTCGGCCCTAGGGGCGACAACGGTCTTGGCTGGCTTAGACTTGGAGCTATAGGATCCCATGATTTGAAGTGAGGAAGAATGGATAGAAAGCCAATTGAGTAGGGAGGCTCGTCCTTTATATATACTTTGTAGCCGCCACCCCCCGCTATCTGAGTGACTCCACACAAAATATCCCTACGTAGCACGGCTCAAGCCACAATACCCTGGCAGTTATTCCCGCGACTACAGCACTGACTTGCAACAGTTTAAGGAGATTACCAGAACTTAGGCTTGGAGGACCCTGAATTGGGTCTTGACGCCACCACCGTGCGATCGTGATAGGTGAATCAGGGTTCTTGGTGCACGAATCAGATGATCGGCAGTGCAATTGTGAGAGTTGTGGGAGTATGTTCCAGGGTGCAAAATAGGGCCATAATGACAGCAGAGCGCAGAAAAAGGGAGCAGATCGGTTCCTTGACAGGGGCACCTCGAGTCACCACAATGCCGTGGCAGACGAGAAGAGTCAAACGAGGAGGATGTGAAACGAGTCAGCCTTGATGGAAGTGTGGAATAGTATGGAATTGGGGGCTTGGAATCGCAATAACTACTGCGTCGCATTTATCGCGATTGAAAGATAAGGACGACAATGATAGAGGGGCTATTCTTAGTATTAGTGGATAAGGATGGAAATGAGAGGAAGGATAAGAGGGTGGGTATGGATCATTCTAGAAGAATGAGCTAATTGGCAGTGTAGATGATGAGGGAGTTGGGATGGGTGAGGTGAGAGTTCGGTAATAAAGTCCCTGAATTTCAGGACTGGCAAGATCAGGACTGGTAGGAGGTCTGGCAAGAGACGGGGGGGATTCTCCTAGATTTATGAAATGCCGGTAATAATAGACTCCGATAGAGAGGGTTGGCAGGAGACAAATAGAATCCATGAGTCGGTAATTATGGCCAGCACAGTGAGAGCTGTGAAATTATGATGGCTAGAAATACACTGCACTGTGAGATTATTATGTCCCAGAATTAGAATTGGCCTGTCAAGAAAGAGAAGATTCCGGGATCGGATCTAGTACCTAATTGCAAGCACAACCAGGAATAAATCTGGTAGATTGGAATGTATCTTTAATTGGACCGAACAAGAACCCTGAGATTGGCACAGTCAAAGTGCAAGGAATTCCAGACTTGTAATTGTCTCTATATCGTAACTATAGAAATCAGAATTGACTGAAGGGAAGAACCGAATTAGCTAGATCCTGGAAATTCGCATAGTGTATCTACAGAAACAGAATTGACAGCACTGTCACGGATATTCCTGGTAGATTCGGGGAATGCACTACAGTTGCCATAGAAACCAGGGAATTGACAGCTCTGGAAATGTCGCTCTATTTGTCTGTCGATAGAACCCGAAGTGACAGGATTTTAAGGTCAGAATTATTCGAATGTCTTCAATTGAAATATTAACCCCAGAATTTCCAAGATAGTCATTCCTTTCACCTTCCATTTTAACTCTCCCTTTGTATCTACTGATGCTGTTCCTACTGATTCTAATGATCTCTATTATACACTATTTCTTGAGCTCCTTCTGCATCGACTCTCTCTCCTTCTTGAATCTGGTCGAACGATCTCTTATTCTGGGTTTCTTGACCTTGCCAGTCTTCAAGCCCTTGATACCGGCGATTCTGGCACCCTTGGTGGCTCTTTGACCCTCGATCACCTGCTTGCCAACAGTAGAACGGTCGGCCTTACCCAAGACGTTCTTAGCTCTTCCGAGCTTGGTCTTCTGCTGCTCGGTCAACTTGGCCTTGTTAGCAGCAAACGCCTTCTTGGTGTTGTCGAAATGGTTGGGAGAGAGAATGGATGGTTTGGCATGAGACTTGGCCCGCGAGATACGCAACTTGCGGCCCTTGTCCTTCATGGGCTTGTCGTTCAAGAGCAATGCCTTGTTGACCGACAAAGTGTCCTTGAACTGGACCAAGGAGAAGCCCTTGCCCACGTTGGTCTTGGCGTCTCTGATGATTCTGACCGACTCAACGTCGTTGTTGAGCTTAGCGTTGAAGAACTTCCACAAGGTCTCCTCCTGCTCCTCGAAGTCCAAGTTGCCCACGAAAATGGTTCTCTTGTTGTCCTTGGGGGCAGGATGGGCAACGTGGTCCACTCTCAAGTGGAAGTCCTCGAACACGGTGGCGTTCAACACGAGACACTTCTTGGAGGCGTCCTTGTCTTTGAAGACAACGTATGCGTTTAAGGTCTCTCTGTTCTTATGCAATGCTTTTTTGGAAAAGGCCACTTTTCTGGGGGCAGCCTCGTCAAAAGAAATGGATCTGTATCTGATGGAGTCCACCTTGCCGAACTCACTGAACAACTTCTTGAACTTCTTGGCCACCTGTTTGGAAGTGACAACCTCGCCAGTCACGTTTCCCACAAACACGGTCTTTTCGGCCTTCTCCAACTCGGCCTCTTTGAGGTCGATGGTCTTGGCCTTGGTGCCCTTCTTTTCCTTTTTCTCCTCAGAAGTCAGCGAATTATCTTGCTCATCCTTTTCTTCACTCTCTTCTTTATTCTCATTATCTTCCGTCTCTTCTTTTTTCTCGCCCTTGAGCAATTTCTGGTAGTACTTGGACTCCAAGTCGTCGTCCTCGTCATTAGCAGCAGCAGCCTTCTGCTCTTCTTTGTCTTCCTCCGCTTCACTATCATCATCTTCATCTTCCTCTTCACTCTCTTCACTCTCTTCATCATCTTCTTCTTCTGCTTCTTCTTCCTCTTCCTCCTCTTCCTTCTTGGTCACCTTTCTTCTCTTGATCCTCGAGACATCCTCGCTCTCGATCTCGGTCCTGGTCGATCTCAAGTGGTCTCTGGTTATAGGACCGGCAGACTTGGCCGAAAACAACGTCTGCACATTGGTGTCGATCTTGGCGTCCTTGGCAGAGCCGAACAACTTCAGGAAACTCGACATGACTGGTGGTTTCTCTCCTCATCTCCTTCCCGATGAGTAAAAAATTGATGCGCCCGCACTGCAGTGCACGTGACCCAGAACCCGCATCTGGAGGCAGTTGTACGGAGAACCCAAAGCCAATACCCGCTCTAGTTCACACCAATCACAACCACTTCTTCTTTCCACCTTTCTTCCACTACTCCACCGCCGTCTGTTTGCTAGTGCCACGAAATTGGACACGCACTTCCCGTATACACCTCCACTTTCGCCCCTCCCCGCCACAGCGCTGGCTGTTCTACTAACGTCAACCCTCCCCACCCCGTGTTGACAGTCGAGCTCCACCGCCAACAACAAACCACGCAGTCCACATCACAGGAGCCATGCCCAGCGAACACACCGCCGCGTTGGATCCGCCGGAAGCGTCCTCTCGGGACGCCCTCGACGGCGCCCGGCCGTTGACGCCGGTCCTGGCGTCTGATGGCAACAAGCTCGCCCCAGCCGCCGACGACGCCGCAACCAACAACGATGACGCTGCAAACGATACCTCCACCAGCAAGGAGGACAACGATGACGCGTACCAGGACGCCGAGACCACCAATGTCGGGGAGCCTGTGGTCCCCGACATGGCCGACCTCAAATCTGACGGGCCCAGAGCCAAGGACTCGCCTCTCACCGACATCGCCACGTCGCCGCCGCCCTTGGAGTTCATGCGTGACAGATCCAGCAGAATGGGCAGCTCCAGTGGCGAGCTCGGCATCGCCAACCCCACAGCCAACAAGGACAGCTACGAGAGCTCGGAATTGAGCGACTTGGCCGACGACGACTCCGAGGCCGAAACAGACAAAATGGACTTCTTGGAGGACGAGAACGACGAGGACCAGAACACTCAGCCGTCCGACCTTTTGGCGTTGTCCAAGCTCACCGAGTTGGCGAGAATGAAGGACGTTGACTCGGACTCTGAGGACGACAACGACAAAAACCGTTCTGCCTACGAGAAAAACGGCCAAAAGAAGAACCAGACTCCACCATTAAAGTCCGAGGAACTTGATGCTCCCGCGGAGAACCAAGGAAACGGTTCTGGTGGAAAGAGATCGCTAGAACAGTCCGAAGAGCCCGAAAGCAAGAAGCCAAAGCACGAGCTGAAACAATCCTCTAAATCAAACTCTCCTACATCTAAAGACACAGACCTTGCCCCCTCCAGAAATGACACCAATAGCTCCATAGAAGACAACATCTCGTTTGAATCGAATGAGGTGGATGAGTCGACCAAGAACGACGAGAGCTTGAAGCTGGAAGAAGAAGCTGATGGAGATATCGAGGAGAATGAAAAAGGAAACTTCAAAGACGATACAAATGATAGCCAAGAGGCGACAAAGAAGGATGTTCTAGAAAATGCCGAGGAAGACATTGACGATGCAGAAGTTGGAGAAGCAGAAGAAGCAGAAAATGAAGAAAAAGGCGAAGAACAAGACGAAGATGATGAAAAGATAGATAAGCCAGAAGAAGAAGACGACGGAGTAGAAGCCGATGGAGACGGAGAGGAGGAAGATGACGAGGACGTTCAGAAGAAAGCTCAAAAGGATAGCGATGACGATAAAAATGTGCCTAATAAAACGAAAGAATCCAATTCGGACGAAGAAGAGGAGGTCGAGGAGGACGAGGAAGAGAACAATGATGATTCTCGAGAAGAGTCCGAACATGATGATCAACATCTCACCGAGCAAAGAAAGTTGGCAGTGGACGAATTGATAGCCATTGAGGCGTCTTTCGCAGAATTGCGTGATAAACTTTATCAGGACAAACTTAGTCTACTCGAAAGAGAGCTTCAGCTCTGTCTCGAGGGCTCACATCCGGAATTGTCTAAAATCTACTACAAGATCAATGGATTCTATCAGGAGAGCTTGAAGCTCGCCAACTTCAACTTGGCATACAAACTCAAATGCATTGACAAAGAGACCATCGCGACGAGAACATCGATACATCAAGATTTCTTGAAAAATTTGATGGACACCAAGAACGATATGATCACAGACACAACTTCCTTATGGTACAAGGTCAACCGAGAACGAAACCAGCTCGATCAGTTGGTGCCGGACTACAACTTCACAGCAATTCCTCAAATTCCAAACGTCACCGTTGCAGGCCCAGCGGAAGAACCTTATTCAACAGGACCGACCAACGGGTATGACTATATCAATGAGCACCAGCCATTGACCAAGAAGGCATTGAAGCAAAACACGCTCGTGGAGCTTGTCCAGCAGCATAATAACCGGAACCACCAAATCGGGGTTCTCAATGGTTTAATCCAGTTCCACGGTTTTCCATCAGCTATCAACACCTCGTTGGTGGCCACGCCTGAAATTTCCAACGCAGAGCTCTTGTTGAAGCGGGCCACTGACGAGGAGATCATGGACGACTTGAAGGGAATGGGAATTCCCATATAGGTCATCCATCTAGATCGCTCAATAGGCAAACTAGACAGAATCTAGACAGCAAAAAATAGGCAAATATAGCCTGTGGATCAACCTAGGCAGTCTTGTCAGCAGCATCTCCTACCTTAATTCCTCCCTTTCTCTCTATTTATATATTTATATAAAGTGTAACCCTATGTACTTTTCTACTTCGCCTTCTGCGAAGTCGTGACGATAATACAACTCAACCAGTCCCACAGTGTAGCCCTACAGAAAAAGAATATTAAGGAAGTATATACTAAATAGCTCATTTTAGGAACCTCCATCATATACCTTCTCTATATTTCTCTATAATCTCCATACTCCGCCATCTTCCCCTTTATTGACCTCTACCTATCGTAATCTCGTGACCTGCTATTGATCTGTTTTCGCACTCGACTATCCACTTTACCACGTATTCTCACATCAACAACATCCACTATGGTCGAGGTATCGTTAACTGTTGGTAAGCTCGACGCGTCCTTGGCGTTGTTGTTGACCAAGGACCACCACTTGATCGAGTTCCCCACCATTCTTTTGCCCAATGGCGTCAAGGCCGGCTCTATTGTCAAGATCAAGTGTGACCAGGACTTGGAGACTGAAGTTGAAGAAGCCAAGCAATTCCAGCAGATTCAGGACGAGATCCTCAATACCTTTGGCACAAACCTCCCCACGCCACCCAACTTAAAGATCCGCAATGTGACTCAGACCTCCGTCATCTTGGAGTGGGACCAGTTGGAGTTGGGCACCTGCAGCTTGAAGAACTTGATACTATTCAAGGACGGCAAGAAGCTCGGCTCCATACCCCAACCGTTGACCAACAGAACCACCAAGTTGTCGGGCTTGCCCATCGACAAGTCGTTCAAGTTCCAGTTGAGATTGGACACCACTGGTGGTATTTACACATCCAACGTGGTCGACGTGACCACCCACAAAATGACCGACTTGTCGGGTATCACTGTTTGCTTGGGCGATTTCTCGGCCAACGACGGCTTCACAACCGCCGATATCGAGGCGGCCTTGAAGAACATGGGCGCAAACCACCCTCCTCAGACCCAAATCAAGGTGGACACCACTCACTTCATTTGCACCAGGGAAAACAAGCAGAACCCTGAATACTTGAAGGCCAGCGACATGAACATTCCTATCATCCGGCCCGAATGGTTGAAGGCCTGTGAAAAGGAGAGACGCATTGTGGGTGTGAGAGACTTCTATACCAAGGACTGTGTTTTGCCCGACATTTTCGCTAAGAACTACTGGGGCGACTCGGCCAAACAGACTGCACCTCCTGCAGAAGCACCAACTACCGAAACCGTGGCTGAATCTGCAGAATCCAAGCAAGAGCAAGCCTTGCCTCCATTGCCACAAGAAACGGAACAAAAGGACGTGGTGATTCCAGAAGCAGAGAAGGAGAATGAACCAGCCCAAAAGGAGCCAGTGGTTGAACTAGTCCACGAAGAGCCAGCAGTTGAACCAGTACAAGTGGAGCCAGTAGTTGAGGTTGTTCCAGTGCAAGAGGAGCCAGTAGAGAAAGTTGCCGAGGAAGCCAAGCTCGAAGACAATGTTCATATTTCTGAAGACAACGGACTAGTTGAAGTGTCATTGGACCAAGAAAAGCCAGCTGAGGAGGAGAAAGTGGAGGTGCCTGCCGAAGAAGAGATACAATTGGAAACCAAGGAAGCCGAGCCTTTAGATGAGGAAAAAGAAGTGGTCAAAGAGGAGGTGAAGGAAGAACCAAAGGAAGAGTCTAAAGAAGAATCCAAAGAAGAGTCCAACGAATCCAACGAATCCAACGAGTCGAAGGAAGAGTCCACAACTGCAGAAGTAGAAGAACCCACTGAGGCCACTATAGACGAAGCCGAAGAGCAGGGTACCGAGACCGAAGATAAAGACGGTCTGGATGTGGAAGAGCCGAGCTCGGAAACTACTGCCTCGCCTTCAAAGAAAAAGAAGAAGAACAAGAAGAAGGGAAAGAAGTAGATACTTACAATACACGTCGTATTACGAGACATAATCTGAAAATTTCAAAGAATAAAATAGTAGATATTCATTTACACTGCAACAACACGCTGATTAGGTACTGGTCATTACATGAATTAATACTAGTAGTATTCACACTTTGTAGGTATAAAAATAATAGGAGCACATTATACGCCGCAAAGCATAATACTATATTTCAAACATTACACTAACTATAAAAATAGTAGAACATTTCACACGTAAAGTAACATGCTGCAAACACCCATATAATCATCAAATGGCAATCATCAATGGCAAAGATATCAATTACAGTTCATTGCAAGTCAATATTAGTTCTCCAATTGTATCTACATGCTGCCTATTAATGTACTCTCGAAGTACTCATGTATTCATACTAGAAACTAGCCGCTGGAAAGCCAGCCGGGAATTGAACGTCTATCACCCCTACTCGCCAAAAAGTCTTCTGACCTTCTTCAATATGGAATCCTTTTCGGGGTCGTATGGGTGGTCCTTGGAGGGGATCTCGAGAATGGCGGGAAACGCCTTGGTGTAATTGTCCACCTTGAAGCGGATCAAGTCGGCCAAATGCTGGTTGAGCAAAAGGATGGCAATGTCGTCCCTTTCGGTGGTGAATTTGTCGAAGGCTTCCTCGATTTGTTCCACCGTCGTCTTGCCTGGCACCACCGTCAAGAAGTTGGTTTCCTTGCCAGGCTCGTTGGACACTTGGCCGACTCCGGCCAACAACAAGCCGGTGATGGAGTCTTCGTCGGCAATGGCTGCCAACAAAGACCGTTTGGACATTGCCTCTGTACTCATGGTGAATGCAGTGGAGATAGAAGTGGGCGACAAATTGGCCGTATCATAGGTCATGTGAGGGTGGTCACGTGATTGACGACACGTGATCAGGTACTCTTCTCTCCTCCACCTCCAACTTACACTCCAATGTTCATTGCCAGAAGCATCGAGAGTGGCGTCAGAGGCGCCTGTGTTGGCCGCAGCTTCTTCCATAGCAGCGCCAAGGCGCTAGCAGGTCACTCAAAATGGGCAAACATCCGCCACGACAAGGCCAAAAACGACGCCAAACGCTCAAAAGAAGCGTCCATGATAGCGTCCAAGATCGAGAGCAGTGTCAAGGTGGGAGGCGCTGAAGCCAACGCACAGCTTGACGCCTTGGTAGAAAAGGCCAAAAAGCTCAATGTCACCAAGAAAATCATCGAGAGTGCCATCAAAAGAGGCACTGGTGAGGTCAAGCACGATGGGCCTGTGACCTCAGAAGTCCAGTACGAGTTCATGGGACCCGGAGGCGTGGCGTTTGTGGTGAATGCCACCACCGACAACAAGACGCGGACGGTGTCGTTGGTCAAGGCAGCATTGAAGGAGTTCAATGCGTCGTTGAGCCCATGTCTCTATCTCTTCGAAAAGAAGGGCGAGATCATCTTCGAGGCCAAGGACGAGCAAGAGTCGTTGGACGACGTGCTCGAGGTGGCGATCGACATTGGAGCCGAGGACGTGGCGGAGTTCGAGGATGCCGAGAACGAGTACGATGGAGCTCGGGTGTTCAAGATGATCACCGGCTCGTCCGACTTGTTTAGCGTCAGTAACGCGTTGGCCAAGACGCACAAGCTCCGTGAGTCCAAGATCTGCTACATGGCGGACACGGACAACGAGGTGCCGTTCCCGGAGGAGTACCACAAGGGCTTCAACAAGTGCATCGACCACTTGGAGAACACGGCCGAGGTGACGGAGTACTGGACCAACATACAAGAATAAGAATGAAGAGAACATCAAGAAACATGAAGCGTGAAAGAAACATGAAACCATGAACCCATGAACCCATGAAACTATGAAACCACGAACCCATGAAACATGAAAACATGAATTCCCTTTCTAATTCTTGATGTCTTGAACCATGAGCAGAACATGAGTGAAAACCATCACACCTAACATGTGTCATCAAATATCATCGCATGTCATAGCATCGAATCCTCTCTTGAACATCCCTTCATATTTGTACATAGTCTACAGTCCTGGGCACTGAATATTTATTGAAACTAGCTCAAACTCTTTGTTGTGAACCGTAATGCTCTGTAGTCGGCTCCGTGCAACGGTCAGCACGAACGCTCAACAAGTCATCTTACTCGTCCTTCTCGGCCGAGTTCAACACCTGGTCCAAGTTGGACAAGTTGGGGTTCTTCCACAATCTCAACTCCCTGTCGTAGGCAAAGTGGCGGTAGGTGAAAAACACGGCGGAACCACAAGCAACGGCAACAGCAGCAAACAATGGGGCCATTTCCACGGGAATGGGGACCTTCTTCTGGCCCTTGGCGGCGTTTAATAACATTTGGCTGGCTCTCATCTTGACTTTTGACCTGGAGTTTGTGGAGGGTGAAATCGGGCCATATATGAAGCCCAGCGATGGTGGTGCGCGCACGACACATCTGCGGTGGCTATGGTTGGTTGGCTGGCATCGCCCCATGGTGGATCACGTGGTAACAAGAGAGATGCAGGCCATGAGGGTCCACTGAGTATGGAGCGTATATGTGAATAGAGGCTGTAATCACAGGGGCCAAGATTGCAGTTATTCATTAATTCCGTTCCAGTAAAAGATCACTCACATAGATGAAATTCGGGTAATTCCATCAAGGCGGTCATGTAGTTCCATGCATGGACTGTTCATTCTGGTTTAATGCCCTGGAAATTTCCCAGTATTCGCTTCACTCGGTGGAATCACTTAATTATTCAGAGGTTCAACCCTATGGATAATTACAGCCAATGTCCCAGTAGGTCGATTCACTCGATGGAATCACTTAATTATTCATTATATTCCTCCAGAAAATTCCACTAGGTGGTTTTAAACATTCAGCAGTCTCTTCCAATATTCCATTCAAGCCATTCCAGTCCCGTAGATTCTTCACAATATTAAGGTATATGTCCAAAAAAGCATAGTCCACTAGCTAGCTCTCCACTGAGCTAGTTAAGGAGTCATTCAATGCCATATCTATCACTCTAATAAATTACCACTTCAACTGCCCCAGTCAGAGCCACAAGTTACCATGGAAGCACAAAGCACTATCAATGAGGTAGATTCTATTCGTATTAATTCCGGTAATCATTCTAGTCAATTCACTAGAACATCAATTCCGGTGATTATCGGGAATTATCCATTGGTAATTGTCCACGAGAATATCCAGCAGAAGGTAGATTCCATTCAGGTATATATTTTCCATGAAATCCTCCATTTCTAGATGGTGGCACACTTCATAGAGAAGATCCCCTTCCTGAAACTTCATAGAAAAGATCCCCTTCCTGAATCTTCATAGAAAGGATCCCTTTCCTTTCATAGAAAAGATCCCTTTCCCGAATCTTCATAGAAAAGATCCCCTTCCTGAATCTTCATAGAGAAGCTCCCTTCGGGAAGCTTCTCTCTTTACCACTTCCTTATCGCATCCTTAAGCGTATCATAGCACAACCACGAGATGGCCATCGACGGCACGATCTTGTACAAATTAGCACTCAACCCTTTATATGCTCCCAAGAAGCCCTCCTGCTGGAATATCGACACCAACGCATGTGCCACTGACCGGTACTGGAACCCCAACTCTCCTCCTGCCATACTGGCCACTTGGTACCGTTTTCTGAGCAAATCAAGCGGATAGATCAAAATGCCTCCCACACAACTGGAGAAGGCACCTGCAGACAACTTCCACAACGGGTTGGAGTAGTTTGCTGGCGACTGGTCCATGTGGTCGCGTAGTACTTCGTACAAGGCGAAGTTGATGGCCACATAAGGCGCAACGCCTAGTGTGGTGGGCACCATACCGCGGTACAACGCGGTAATGCCACCTTCTTTCTGGTACACCTCGCGCAAAGTTTCCACCACCCCTGGAGGTCTAATGGTCTTGCCTTTGTCGAGCTTCTTGAGGGAAGCCGTTTTCACCGTGATCCGTGCTCGCACGAGGTCCAAAGGGTATGTGGTGACCACCGACGCTATGCCTCCTATCAGGCCGGCTATGAGCCGTTCGTAGAACAAGAGCTCGCCCCCTGGCTTCTGCGCTAGGAAGTACGCCTTGACCTGCTCGAACACCGAGTACTGGACCGCGCTGTAGGGAAAGATCCGTATGCAATTCAAGGTGTTTCCCCTGAAGAGGCCCCGCCACCCCTCATCCTTGTACATCTTGGCGATCGTGGGAAACATGCCCTGGTATGCCTGGTTGGACCCAGGGCCCTGGAGCTGAAGCAAGATCTTCGCCCTTTCAAACGGAGACACCACGGTACGCGATATAGCGCCAGATATGCCGCCTGCTATGAGCGAAGCATTGGACTCTTTCTTGATGTATCTCTTAACCAAGGGGTGATCGTTATTGGAAACCGCACTCATCTTATGAAATGTGTTGTATGGTTCTAAGGTTGAAATGTCTATGGGATGAATGGATTAAATATATGGATGAAGTGTAATGATGTACTGTCTGTACAGGTGAACGTTTCTGTAATGAAGCACTGTTTGTATGGATCGACTCTTGTATTCTGTCTGTCCTTCTATGGTGGTCTTCTATATTCGTGGTGGCTTCTATTCTGATCTCTTTATGTCAATTGGTGGTAGGCGCTTTTCTCATTGGCTTGAATCTCAGCTCCCACGATGATCTCTGGATCGACTAGTTGGTGTGACAGGGTTGCACGATTCACGGGCTTCGTCTAATTTCCACACCGATTCCGTGTATATAGCAATTGAAGCTGGCGTTTCTCGTTCCAAATGTCGACCCTTAGCGGCTTCCCCAGACCCGGAATATACTTTTTTTCACTTTTCTGATTTGTCTGCGATATGACTACTATCGAAATTGCCTGGGCTTAGCACTAGAATAAACGGACACGAAAAAGAGTGGGAATATTAGCCATAGTATCCAGATCTGATGTCGAAGATTTATACTTCCTGGCGGTAAGTTCTGAGATTTTGATTTCGGTGAAAATTGTCATAATTCTAGAAAATTGCCTCGTGGTTTTCCTTAGGAAATATAAAGTGAACTACTATTACTATTATCATGATGTGTGGACTTTAGAAATTATGGCCCGGCGACTAACCAGTCACTTCGTTTTCTGAAAGGTCATATAGAATATTCATTGTAAACTCCATTTACTGACATTTACTGAGAATAGAACTCATTGGAATCTCCTTCTACGGACGTATGGTGAGTCTCTTTGGAATCAGTGCACTGAAATCTCCGAAACAGAGTAATCAGCAACTCCTTTGATTCAGCTCCAATTAGAAATTCAGCTCCATTCAGAAAATATTTCTGCTCCTACGATTTTGTTCATTTACATATATTCATCACATACTCATCAATAGCCGGAAAGGACCTTCTCGATAGCAGCAACAAGAATGTCGGCGTGCTTCTCTTCAAAGACCAAGGTGGGTCTCAATCTGACAGAGTCTTCAGCACATCCACCGATGTTGACACCAACGGCCTTCATGTCCTTCAAGAACTTGTCTCTAGCGGCTCCGGACTCCAAGGACCAGGCAATGAAGGTGGCTCTGTCCTTACCTCTCAAGTCCTTCAAGTAAGATGGGTACTTAGCCTGCAAGGCCTCCAACTTGGAGTACAAGTAGCCACCCACCTTTTGTGCCTTGGAGGCCAAGTCGTGCTTGACGACTTCGGCTCCAATGGCACCAGCCAAGATCATTCTGGCTGGGTCACCGCACCAGGTGTTGAATTGACGGTATGCTTGGTTGGGAATGATCTCTGGGTTGTGGAAGTAGTAACCGGCAGATTGGAACTTCTTGGAGAAGGTAACGAGATCAGGAGGAGGGCTCAACTTGAAGTGCTCGTGGGCCCAGAAGACACCGGTGGCACCGACACCGGTTTGGACTTCGTCCATGATCAACAAAGCACCGTGCTTCAAGGTGATGTCTCTCAAGCCCTGGAAGAACTCGTTAGAGGCGTGGTTGTCACCACCCTCGGATTGGATTGGCTCAACCAACACACCGGCAATGGCAACTTTATTAGTTTGGAAGAGGTTCTCGACGATGGCCAAGCATCTCTTGTCCTCCTCCTTGTTCTCCGCCTCGTGCTTGTCCAAGGGGTATTTGTAGGAGGGGAATTGGGCCTTTGGCCACTTGAAAGAAGGCATGTCCAACTTGTGGATAGGCTTGGAGCAGGTAGTGGAGCCGGAAGCAAACAATCTACCGTGGAAGGCTCTCTCGAAGGACAAGATGGCCAACTCGGGGGAGCCGGGGGCCTGGTTCTTCATGACCGACTCGGTCTCCTCGGCGGAGAACTGGGCGTTGTAGCCTCTCTTCTGGGACTGGTACCAGAAGAAGGTGGCCTTGAACGCCAACTCGTTGGCGTCGGCACCGGACAAGGCAGAAAAGATCTTGTCCTGGCCCTTGGGGGCGACGTCCAACAAGGCCTGGATGATCTCTTCGGAGTCCTTGCCGGGGAAGTTGCCCAAGGCGGGTCTGTCGACGATGGCTCTGACCATCTTGTCGGACTTGGCAGCGGCAATCAACGCGGGGTTGTTGTAGCCCAAGGGGATGGAGGCGATCTGGGCGTAGACGTCCAAGTAGGAGTTGCCGTCGACATCGACGATGTAGTTACCCTGGGACTTTTCGTAGTCGGCGACGAAGTACACGGGTCTGGCGTCAAACACCTTGTCGAAGGACTTGGCGGCAGCCACGGACTTGGGGCCGGGGAAGGCGGATGTGACCACGGAGGGCGCCTTGGGCTCGTTGGGGAAGTATTGCTCGGAGACACTCATGGCAGTGGAAGAGGAGGGCGATGGAAGAAAAGCTCTGGCACTGACTGAACAACTGAGTTTGCAATGGCAACAAACAGGGAAGAAACGGAGTACTTATATAGTTATTTGGCTGGGGTCGGCCTTTTCCCAAAACAGCAAGCCGCTAGGCGACAGTGCGCTTCTTCGAAAATAGATACACGCACCGAGTCGCACTACACCCGGGTATGGCAATCCTTAGCGTAGCGCTTAGCTGGGCCTGATCTCCACAGCGGCTAGCCACGGTGCGCTTAGCAATACCAGGATTCCCGCCTTGTCCCCACACAACAGCGGGTACGAAGAGAGGAGAAGAGGGGATCGTCGGTGTAAGCTACCATGATTATTGAATAACAGTTAGTGGATGAAACTGGTGAAAAGGTGGGGGGTGAAAGAGTGGGGTCAGGGTCTAAAAAGAAAGGAAGATACGATGGACAAGCTGCAGACAGATTGGAGTTTGCATAGAGTTGAGCGATGAGATGAGTGGAGAGATTAATGGAATAGATTAATGGAATAGATTAATGTTAGAGAGGAAATGGAGTTTTCAGAGGTGGAATTACCAGAGGTGGAATACCAGAGGTGGAATACCAGAGGTGGAATACCAGAGGTGGAAAGGTGTTATAGGTGGATTATTGGAGCCATAGTGTATGCGTGCAGAGAGCTAGAGGAGGACAGTTTTCACAGTAATGAGAAATACGAGTGAATTTAGGTCCGTCCATGAGGAGTCGACACAGGTGTCGACCAATTGTCATTTGCGGCTACCTCCGGATCCTTATCTATCGTCCTCACCCGATTCAATAGACTAGGAGTCGCAGATACACTACATACTAACGGACGCTAATGTGACTACGACACACTGACGAGTACATTGCGTTCCTTATATGTGCTTACCCCCTTTGGTGCACAATCCCTTTCCCTTCCTCCGTTACTGGTGGTGTTGAACTTAGCGGTTTTATTATGCGCGATGTCACATTGAGATGGGTTCCATCGGGTCCTGCATGTATCCTGACTTTTTATGTAAACATATTCACTACACTGGACCAACCCATGAGTGAACTATTAGCTGACTCGAGCCAAGGAGGCTCCCAAGCAGAACAGAATTACCACATGAACCACGAACCCTCTTTGGAAACCGAAAAAAACAACCATCACTCCGTCCAAAATGACCAAGATACGGCTCATCCTGATGCTGAAGCAGAACGCAACGATGTGGATTTGAACATCCTTGAGATAGATAAGATGTTGGCTGAAGGAAGAGAAGTGTCTGGAGACCATGAAACCGAAACATCAGACCAACAATCCTCGAAAAGGCCGTTGGAAATCGACAACCAAGATCCCTCCAAGAAATCAAGGATAGAAGCTTCCGATGATTCAGAAACTTACAGAAATATGGATTCCATCGCCTCCAATGACATATCAGCAAACTCCCACCCAAACCCCAGTGCTTCTGGATCAGTGGCGTCCATTGACGAGGGCGCAGAATTAGCCATGATCGCAAATGAATTGGAAGACGCAACTGAAGCCAACAAGGAGAAAAAGGCCAAGAAGGCCATGGATAAACAGCCTTCGGTCATACATTCAGGTGTTCTTGTGCCTGCAGACTCGGAACTTCTCAATACCAACACTGCTTTGGCAGCTTACAAGAGTCTTTCGAGAGATTATCCACCATTGGCCATTCTAGCCCACGCCCATCTTGCGGCCTTGCCTTTGCCCATCGTCGCCTCCGACATACTTCCTCCCAGAATTCAATTGTTGATCAATTCCTTGCCAACTTTGGATAACTTGGCCACTCAATTGTTGAGAATTATCGCCGTTGGCCCTTACCAAAAAATTGTCGATTTGGCATCGAACCCAGAAACCCCAGAAGGTGCGACGTTTAGGGATCTTACGTCCTTGTTTGAATTCACCAAGCGGTTGTATTCCGAAGAAGACCCTTTCTTGACCGTGGAACACTTGGCTCCGGGAATGTGGAAAGAGGGCGAAAAGACACCTAGTATGTTCAGAAATAGAGAACAGAGTATCGAATCAACCCTAAGAAAGGTCAATCTTGCTACATTTTTAGCTGCCACTTTGGGTACGATCGAAGTGGGTTTCTTCTACTTGAACGAATCTTTCTTGGATGTGTTCTGTCCTATCAACAACTTGGATGTGGAGAATTCCTTGAGTAATATGAGCAGTTTCAACATGAGCTTGCAAAGTGGTGTCAACACGGCCGTTGGAGAGCGCGTGGGAAAGCTCTTGAAACCCCAATCAGTATTGTATTTGGAATTGAAGACGCAGGCGTACATTTCTGCTATTGAAGCAGGAGAACGGTCAAGAGAAGAAATATTGGAAGACATCTTACCCCATAATCTCGAGGAGATCTTACTTGCGAGAAGGGGAACCAAGACGTTGACCCCCACAGAATTGGACTTTGTGGAAAAATGCAATACACGTAAGCAGTCGTTGTTCGCTTACCAGGGAGACAACTTGAGTGAGGAGTACGAATGGTTCAATTTCATCAAGGAACTATTCGAGTATGTGGGAAAGAACATGGGATACATTGTCTGGGGAAAGAAGGGAAGAAGCAAGGAGCGTGATCCTACACCTCACAGCAGAGAGACTCTTGCATCCAGAACAGACGCAAACCTCTTCGCTCTGACACAATCTCCTGCCGAAGTGACAGCTTCAGCTCCAAAAATAACGGAAGATCCCCAGAATAATGTTGATTATGCCCGCACAACCACCGCCAGAAGTCCACAACGTGATTACAGCCCCACCATCAATAACCTTCTTCCTTCGGAAATTCTCGAGCAGCAGATCCACTTGCGGATTAACCCCACAACCAAGAATCTCAGCAGGCGGCCATGGACTCGTGAAGAGGAAAAGGCACTCCGTCACGCCCTCGAACTTAAGGGTCCACAATGGTCAATTATTTTGGAACTCTTTGGGAATGGAGGGAAAATTTCCGAGGCTTTGAAGAACAGAACTCAGGTGCAGCTCAAGGACAAAGCACGTAATTGGAAGATGTTTTTCCTCAAGAGTGGGCTTCCAGTGCCGGCATACCTTCTGAGAGTCACTGGAGATTTGGAGAGAGACGAGAAAAAGGCATCCAGGCAAGCCAGAAGAGACAAGACCGCAGCAGCCCCAGTGCCTAGTATCCAGCAAAAGTGATCTTCTAGATTACAAAGCACGGATATACCCTCCTGGTCGGGTGCAAATGAAAATGTGGTGGTGGTGAACCGGTGTTTTGTGTCATATTAATATTCACTAGTTGCGATAATGACCTGAGTCCTTTATGCTGGCAGATGTGGGATATGTGTCTTGTATTAGAGTTGGAGAAGTATGCATCTTGCTCTAATTACTTTAAAATACACTCCAATCTAAATCTTTCCCCATAATTTAAACTGCATCCATGTCCAAATTGAAGGAACTCGAGGAGCAGATCCAACTTGCAAAGTTAGAAGCCAGACAACTATACACCGAACTCGAGGAAATGAAAGCAAGGGTGCAGGACGCAACTCTCTTGCTGGTTGCTCATGACGTGAAATCCATACCAAAGAACTACACCAACCTCGAACTATACAACACACTCAAGGGCCACCAAGCGAAAGTCGTCGATGTGACATGGACACATGACTCTGCAAGCATACTCACCGCCAGTCAGGACGGATTCTTGCTTTTCTGGGATTCTGTGACAGGCTACAAAAAACTGGTGATCAGTCTCGACAACCCATGGATTTTGGCAAGTGCCATATCCCCAGCTTCCACCTTGGTGGCTACAGGCGGGTTGGATAACGTCTGCACTATCCACAAAGTGCCTTCGACAGGTGGAAAACATGTGTCCAACTCGACCCCAGGATATTCGAATTGCATATTCAAAGGGCACAGTGCGTACATCTCAGCCATCAAGTTCATGGATGAAGCGTCTGTTTGCACTGCAAGCGGAGACACCACGTGCAAACTATGGGATATCAACAAGAAAATGCAAATCAGAAGTTTCGATGACCATTTTGGTGATGTCCTATGTTTAGCAAACGTGCCAGGAGGTGAATATTTCATTTCCGGAGCTTCTGACGGATATGTCAAAGTATGGGACCCAAGATCGAAAGTACCATGCAACTCGTATTTCATTTCAAACCGAGATGTGACTAGTTTGGCTGTTTTTCCCGAGGGCCAAAGCTTTGCAGTGGGTTCGGACGATGGGTTCATCAGGTTATTTGATAAGCGTTCAGATTGCCACATTGGTACATTTTCCTTATCGTCAAACTTCGAAAACAAGCTTCCCAACAAGGAGGATCGAGATAGTACGACCGGTCGGCAATCCATGGACTATGCCTTTGAGAATCTTGGTGTAATCTCACTTGATTTCAGCCTAAGTGGCCGTTTGCTCTATGTATGCTATTCAGACTTTGGATGCATGATATGGGATACCCTTAAAAACGAAGTCATCGGCACGATCGGAAATGACCACATGGGAAAGATCAACCAGGTTAAAGTCAGTCCCGACGGTGCCGCAGTTGCAACATCGTCCTGGGACACAACGGTGAAGATTTGGTCAGTGTAAGCTTATTCAGACAATTTTATCCATTTACTAATACATAGACAGTATATAGGAGCATTAATCAGTCACGAGACGCCCCAGTAATCATTAAAAGATAAGCAATCAAATACTTAACCTTCAATATGCTTTTTAACATATTCCCACAAACTTTTCAATAAAGATTCTGGCAAAGTATACAAATCCATCGTGAATTCGCCATTGTCAACGTCATTTTTAATATTCATCTCGTTCGTTCTATTATCGGTGACCATTTGCACAATCACGATCAAGTCATCCTCGCTCAATTTGGTCAAACCGTTAGCCAACTTTTCTAAGTCAATATTTCCTTTAACAGCAGCACCGCCGTTTGTCTTGGCCTTTTTAGATTTGTCACCGGCGCTTCCTGCGCCCTCGATCTTACGCTTGACTGCTCCGGATTCATCAAAGGGCAATGGACCACTTTCAGCCAAGATCTTGTTTAAGGTTGGGTTTTTGGTAGGACTGACTGGAATGGTGATAACATGATCGTTGATGTATTTCTCTTGTAAGAAGTTCAAGTCATGGCTGATTTTTCTTTCGCCAACCTTTCCACTCAAGCCGAGGACGTGAACCGAAATGGGTATATCAAACTCACCCCAACCTTGTTCTTCGACTCTGAAGGGTGATTGTTTTATTGCTCTGATAGGATTTGCGAAGGTGGGGTGCAAGGTATAGGTGACTTTGTCCAAAATGGACGCTTCTATTTCCTGGCCACTTTGGTTCAACATAGAAATTTGGATCGACCATTGTCTCATTGGATAGTTTTCAACCGGAGGCACATCCTTCATGATGTGCTGTTCCGTGGTTATTCTAATAGTTCGTTTTACCTGAAGTTAGTACTTAATTCGATGGATATAGCCCCAAAGTGATTGATCAAGGCGGTTTCTGGTGGAGTAAAGAATGTGGTGTTGGATGTCGATAAACAAGCAAATACAGACCATATCAATGGGAAAACTCTGTAAGATGAACCGTATGATTACTCAAAGTCGGTAACGAGATGATTATCACTGATACTAATGCGTTAACGTTCTTAGAGTTCACCAAATCTCGGGTTCTTCCGCATGTACTTTCTTGTGGAACCACGGGTTGGATCATGCACTAGCCAAACTGGCATATAGAAGGCACAGAGAACCGCAAACAGCTACCAAGCTCTGGCCCGTGCTCCATTTTCTGCTGGATTCCGTAGTTCCCCTGTTGTTGACGTTTTGCAATTCATTGGACCCGTCGTCCAAACACACGTTCCAGACAAACACCGCTCCAGCAATTGCCCATAATTGTCCTCCTTAAACAGTCGAACCTATCCACCATGACCATAAAGAGATATATTGAGTCTTCTTAGTAGTTTTTTGGTACTTACCTCCATCTTTGTTGTCGCAAGTAAACACTCCCCGTAATATTTTGTTCTTGAACATTAAAAATTTTCATGGCGAGGTTCTCAGTCCAAGTGTGATAACAAGAGGAAAATCCTTGGGAAACACGTTTTAGTAGCATGTGGGTAGGGATTGTGTAGGGAATACATTACTTAGTTGTAGAGAGGGACTTGGATTGAACTTGAAAGCGGTCATTATGCTACTTGTCTGAAGAAGGATTTGGACCTGTGAGCACAAGTGGAGAAAAGGACAGAAGGCAAGGAATAGTAGATTAAGGCGCATATATTACCGTCACATACTACGTAGAAGGCACTAGGACGTCGTTAGACGTAGTTAATGGCCCACCAAAAGTGCTTTTAGCTTGATATTTGTGACCGTAGGACAAATATGGATTATCTACACTAGTATTACTGGAGAGAAAAACGTGTTTATTACCGTCAAATCAGATGAATAGCGCTCATTCTTCCTATGGAATCTGCTCGTATTCCAAGAACCTTTACTATTTGAACGAACAACCTTTGACCAAAAAGTTATACCTTTGTTCCAGTGTTTTTAAGAGCGAAATTCACACTTCAATAACACAAATGATTCCAAAGGATACTTACCCCCTATTGACACCCGCTATTTGTGTAATAATCTCCATCCCTATGTTCCAATTAGTTAGTGGTGTTTTGGGCAGCTTTCTTCCCATACTCCTCTGTTGCACTGGTTGCGAAATTATACAAGTTCTAAAGGGGTCAGATCATTTGTTAATTATGCGAGAATAGAGAGAAGGTCAAGGATGCTCCTGCAGTAAATAAATAATCAGTTCTTGTGAAGAAATTAATTGAGGATTGAGGATAATTTCCAAGCTTTTGCTTGTGCTTGTAACAAATTAGACTAGAAACAATACTCTACCATACTCTTGCATTTTTACATGTTTCTGTTTCTCTCAAATTGAACGTCATAAGATGTTGTGCTTTACCCCAGAACGATATGAAGTCTTTGGCGAATGCATCATCTTTCTATTCATCTGGTCTTGAAAATAAGCTTTTTAGATCGATTTAAAACAGGGAGATACTCATGTTGCAAGGGACGTTCCAGCAGTTATCAACCGTTTATGCGCAATTTGAAACATTCTACTTGTCATTAGTACTCTAGAGTGGACATAAATTATGGGTGCAAAGTCAGAAAAGTAATAAATAGACACAACGAAAGACATGATCTACTTGCAAGCATTGAACCCATGTCAAATTATCAAGTTTTATTCTTATGGTATTTAGTTTCTTTCTTCCCTGAAATTAAATGAATTAACACGCTTGGAACTGGCGAGAGACAGTGTCTTCAAGAAACGTAAGCGAATGGTAACTGCTGACATTGACACAGCAAAAGTGTTACCTTACGACTCACTTCTTACTAAGTGTTTGAAATTCACACATGACAGATCAAAAGCAAGAAATAACTCGTTTCTTTGTGACCTTAATTCATTTGGATGCAGCGGCGTTGGCCTCTTCATGGAGAATGGACTGCACTATGGACTTCCTCTGAGCCGGAAATTCGGTCAACTTGTGCAGCCCTTCCAACAAGGCCTTCACGTTTTCAACCAAAGAGGAAACATCCTTTTTGGAGTGTACGCAATAGTTGAGCTTGGAAAATGCTTGGGCAACTTCGACCTGGTGGTTATCCATCAAGTCGTCATTGACCACCACTATCAATTTCTTGTTTAGACGAAGGACGTCGACCATTGAACCAGTTCCGGCATGCGATATGACTAGATCAGCTTGTGAGATATAGTCTCCAATGGATTGGGAGAAAGGAAGAGCGTGGATGGTTATCTGGTCTCCATTGTACTCCTCCAAATCTGTAGTTGTATGCTTGAGTGAGAATGTCTCTATCGTCTTGTTGTGCTGGAGAGTGCCATGGAATATCTTGGTGCTTAGGTTGACGTTATTCTTGTGCTCGTTGCCATATTGGATTACGAGCTTCTTGACCTTCAAGTGGATGAGGTTCTGGATGAACGTGGCACTGGAGACCGTGTTCAAGAGTTCGGTAAAGGTGACGGTCGCGCCTGTGGTCACCAACACTGTCAGCATTTTGATCAAGCTACACTTATAATAGCTACCTACTTGTGGTGGGGATCACGTGCCGCTTACATAACCGGCCAGTTGGAACCAGACCTGTCACTGCCAGCCTTCCATTCTATGTCACAGCACGTTGAACTCGTGTTGACGCCTTGAACACGTCTGTCCGCTCCATTCCGCTGCTTCCAGAACCCAACGCGTCATGTACGACCCCTGAGTCCATAATTTTTCAAGGTACGAAAGTCGAGATGACGTATTTGCCGATAAGGCTCACCGGAAAGGTGTTTGAAAGGTGAGGCGAGGCGAGTCCAACGCACGGGTTGCCGTATGGGTTCGGTACGTTTTCACCCCGAACCGTAACAGGACACCACCTCCAGGCTGGAGTCGTTGGCAAAATACGAAAACCAGCGAACCGTCCCTACCATGCAAGTTTGCTGGGGCTGGTGGTCCCCCACACTGGCGGTGCGAGAGCCTGGAACTGGAGAGCACAGGAGCCATCCGAAAATAGACAAATGGCGTCCTGTTGGGGAAGAGTCAGAGGCAGGTGTGTATAAAGACCATTAGGGAACAATAGTTCGCTGGCGATGACGATCGTTTTTCTTTATTGAGACTTTCACCCAAGTCCATTTCCACACAATACCCAGTGGAGGAACCACCAAATTTAGATCGATTGGGCGGAACAATAGGGCACAAAAGTCCGCGGCAAGGGCCATTTGTTTTGACATGGGGTGGAGTGTGCAGACTTCCAGCCACGGTGAACAATCGGGTCCAAACCCATCAGATTGCGCTTAGCTCCCTATTTCCCAATCGTCGCATTTTGGCGATCGTCTTGCCCACTTTGTGGAGACGATGGTTGGTTGGTCCTGTCCAAGCCGCCGGTAAAATACCGCTTTTCCGCACAAAACCGGAAAGGAAAGGTTAGAATGGTTTGTAACAGGATTGGCATGGTAGTAACAGGATTGGCACGAGGATAAACTCCATGCTGCCCAAAAGCGTAGATATCTTCCTACCTTCCCATCGCCCGAGTGAGAAAGCTTGCTGTAGGTCGCATTATTAGTGGGGAAAGCGCCTGCAGGCCACCCCGTCAACCACACAATCACATAGACTTTAGAATATAGAATCCACAACAATGGCTATTGAGGCCAGTTAGTTCGACTCGTTCCATTCGGGGTGCATAGGCCCTATTTTGTCGCCTCCTCCCGATTGTTCAAGAGTCCAGACCCAGAGCCCGGGAGGGGGTGCAGCTTGCTTCCTCACTGCGGGCTTATCAGTGAACAAATTCATGCAGCCTGGTGGGAGTTTCGGGGAGAAAACCTAAACCAACCCCACGCCCTACCATTCCGCTTGTGAGGCAAATTAGCTTTGCAAAGAATTAGCTTCCCGGCCTGTGATAGGCCCGTATTCTCGGCTAGCTTCCATGGAAGGCCTCGCCTTCCATACGCCCAACCACACACCCGCAGTACCGTCACAGACCCCCTAAGTTGCTGGAATCTTGCAGCCCCCCAAAGCGCACACTCACTTCCTATTGTCTAAAAATTTCACGTACCCTGGCAAATATTATCTCTCGCTAGACACATGTATATATAGAGAGGCATTTCCGGGCTGACCCCCCCCCAAGGAAATCCATCCCCTACAATGACGTTGGCCGAATACAACTTGAACGACCCCCCACCGAAGGGTGCCGCCAGTCTCCCCCACATCTCGCCTTACTTGATCAAGGCCGACTCCATCATCCCCAGATCGTGTATCTCCCCGTCTGCCTCTACCGCCTCGTCGGCCATTGCTGCAAACTGTGACTACACCTTCACTGAGGCCATTTCCTCAAACTACAACCACTCTAGACACGATTTACCTTCCATTCTCCGCAAGAGCAGCATCACGAACTCGTGTTGTTCGGCCGAAGACCCCCTGTGGATCCAAGGCTTCGAAAGCACCTTAGAAGCAATCCCCAACACCTCCATCCGGGTCATTGCCACTACTGAACAGTTCGCCAGCTTGTTGGACTGGTACTACGTTTCCCGCTACGCCACCAACAAGCTTATTGATGACAACCTCTTCCCTTACCTCCACGGGTTGAACAACTCCAACCAACGCTCCTTTTTCTTGGACGACGGCGACATGACCAGCTCATATCCCACGCTCACCAAGGACTTTTTCAACTTGATGTTTATTAACAAGGGCCTGCTGGACGCGGGCACCCGACCCAACTTGAAGAACACCATTGCCTTGACGGAGTTGTTGACCGTCAAGTCCAAATTTAAGAAACACCAGCAGCTTGAGTTGAACTTTGAGTACGAGCACACAGAATCGATCGATGCCAGCGACGACTACGAATTGTTTGAAACAATCAACTCGCCCTTTGCGTCGACATCCACTGAGCTCAACAACAGAAACTTCAAAGACCAAATTAAGTTGATGGCACCCCTTTCCTCTTTCTTGGTCTACAACTACGGCGAGGACGACACAGCCACCGCCCGTCTCCTCGACTCCTTGAAATCTAACTCAAGGTTTGTTTTTCTTGTCTCAAATTCCATTGATTGGAACGCGATTCACGAATCTTACTTCGAGTCTACCGAATTTGAAGGAAAAGATATTTACGACAACAAGATGACCGCGTTGTTGAAGGCTGACATTGAGCCCAAATTGAACAGTGACGAAAATTACTTCACTAACCAAGAAGTGTCCAAGTCATCCAAGCTCTTGAATTATGAGCAAAATTTGATTTGGAGATTGAACTCAATGAAGTGGATCAGAGACGGAAAGATCTGTCTTGGAAACATCATTGACTTCAACAACTTGAGAGAAAGTGAAAATTCTGAAGATCTGAAGTCTTCTGAATTTAAACTCATCATCAATTGCCATGAAAGTGCCAGCTTTCCCTCAATGAATTTGCTTGAGACGATTCTCAATGATATGCAAAAATCAGAGAAGAATAACCTGTCTCAAGTTTATTACTTGGAATTTCCTAGCTCTGGTAGCTTCAATCCAGAGAAAATCAACTCACTTGAAGTTTTGTCGTTTCTCAATGTTTTGAAAATTATCTTCTTGATCGTCGAGAAGTTGGATTCTAACGTCTTCCTTTACTCCTTTGATGGATTCACTGGATTGTCGTTGCTTACTATTTGTATTGAACAATTATTGGGATCTGAGACGGTCGAGGATTCCATCGTGTCTTTGTTTTCCAAAGAGAAAACTTACACGAAGTTGTATTATTTTAAAAGTGACTTCTTGTTTCTCAAGCAATTCGAACGCTTGATCAACTTTTTGAAACATCATTGCTTAGATGATTGGCAGTTCATTTCAAATTTGAATTTTCAGGAGGTGAACAATTTTCACCAGCAATACATTCAAAATGTGAATAACATCAAATATGACTGGTTTAATCTCCAGCTTGACAATAATTTTCCTTCGAAAGTTTTACCAGGTCTTTTTTTGGGATCTTTGAATCATGCGAATTCAAACACAATTTTAAGTTCGTTGAACATCACCAATTTGATTTCAATCGGTGAATGTCCTTACTGGGTGAAGCATCTTAAAGGTGATTTCATTTTCGACTGCAGGGATCCAGAAGAGCTTAACAGGGCTCAAAGAAAGGGTGTTCCTATTATTCCTCCTATTTATGTGTTCAACAATGGACAATCAAAGGTTTATGAGGTAACGTTTGATATGTTTCCGAATAGAACCAAGAGTAAACATGTTCCAAAAGGTTTGAATAAATTAATATTCATTCATGACATGAAAGACGATGGCAAAGACTCTCTACTCGACGTCCTTACCCAATGTCCTCCAAGTATTCAGTCCAAAATCTTGATCGATTTATGTGACCAGAACCTGGAAAGACTTCCAACTTGTGGAGTTTCTGCCACAAATACTTTAATTCATTGCCGAATCGGTGTTTCACGTTCTGCTTCCATCATTCTTGCTTCAATGATGAAAAACTTCAAAATGGATTTACTTAGTTGTTACATTTATTTGAGAGTGCAGAGGTTCAACATCATCATTCAACCAAATTTACGATTATTTTACGAATTATACATTTATGAGGAGTTCTTAGGATTAAGAAACGGTTCAAAAAGACCGTACAATTGGGAAGTTTTGTGCAACGAAATCTATAAGTTGAATAACCACTATATTTAATTCTTTTCTGATATTGGGGCAAATCTTGAGCTATCAAGAACTACTCGATGTCGACCAAATTGTTTGTTTTTCAATATTATTCTAGGCTATATATTAAAAAAATGTTGTTACCGGGTAATATGTAAAAAAAGGGGCGAGCTGGGAATTGAACCCAGGGCCTCTCGCATGTTTGAAGTTAAACTGCCCAAAGCGAGAATCATACCACTAGACCACACGCCCATGTCTTGAAAAGTCGAAACTCCTCTTTTATCATGAAGTCAACATGGTGAAAATTGCATGATTCTAGGATGCTTAAGGAAGGGGATTTCGCTTAATTCAAGATGTAGAGATTTCAATTGTTTTACCTTTCTCATTTTCTAAGTATCATTTTGCAGAAAAGTTAATTCTATTAAGGAAATACAGCCAATATTAAAACTATAATCCAAGTTTCTGGTGTCTTGTTGATGATTTCGATGAATAATTTTTGCTTGCAATTCACTAATCAAACAGACGCAGATTTGTCAATCGGAAGCCCTTTTAGCTTAGTGGTAGAGCGTTGCACTTGTAATGCAAAGGTCGCTAGTTCAATTCTGGCAAGGGGCATCCTCAAAGAGCTTTGCGCAAATGGTTTAGTGGTAAAATCCAACGTTGCCATCGTTGGGCCCCCGGTTCGATTCCGGGTTTGCGCATTTTTTTGGATGTTTTGTTCATAAAGCTGGAGTCTAAATTTTTAGTCCTTTTAATATCCTTCATCAACATGTCTAAAGCTGCAGTTACAAGGGGCATCAAAGCAAGTATGTGCTTCAATTCTTACACTACCGCAATAAACTAACGTTAAGTCCAAAAGTTCTATCCCATTGCATTGGCTGATAAGTCATGGGACAATACAGGCTTGCTTGTAGAGTCCTGTGCTGAAGCCTGTACTTCTAACCGGTTGAACATTCTATTAACCATTGACTTGACGCAAAACGTTGCCGAAGAAGCCATTAAGCAAAATACCGACTTAATTGTGGCCTACCATCCTTTCATTTTCCGTGGCTTGAAGTCCATCACCAGCAATGATCCTCAGCAAAAGTCGTTACTCAAGTTGATTCAAAACAACATTAGCGTTTACTGTCCACACACAGCAGTCGACAGTGCCGTTGGCGGCGTCAATGACTTTCTTGCTGAAGGAATCACCCAATCACTCAACGTTTTGGACAAGAGCGTGATCCAAAAGGACGCCAACAATGAAGGCTGTGGCATGGGAAGACTCATCACCTTGGCACAGCCCACTCCTTTGAGCGAACTCGTCCAAAATGTTAAGTCCAGTTTGGCTCTTAAGGAGATACAAGTTGCATTTGGAAGAAACCAAGGGCAAGATCATAAAATCAGCACCATTGCAATTTGCGCAGGATCTGGAGGTTCTGTGTTCAAGGGCGTCAAGGCAGACTTGTACTACACTGGTGAGTTATCCCATCATGAAGCTCTTTACTTTTCCGAACTTGGATCTTCGGTTATTGCCTGCAATCATTCGAACACCGAGAGAAGCTTCTTAAACGTCCTCAAGAAACAATTGGAGTCAGAATTGCCCGATTCTGAAGTAACGATCAGTAAGGAAGACAAGGATCCATTTCAAGTTTGGTAAACAACGATAACATGCGTTTGAAGTACATAATCTATGTAAGTGCAAAGTCTGGAGTTAAATCTAAATCATGGCCTCAACCAAATTAAATAAACTCTTCGTGAACAAGAATGACATGGGTAATTGGGTAATTTAAAGTCTTCCTGGATTTCCACCAAACCAGGAACCTATCTCATTTAACGAGCCCAGTATAGCGGATCCAATTGAGTTCGTTACTCCATCAACTAAATTTCCAATTGAACTGAAGAGTGAATCAGCCACTTCTCCGAGATCTTCCTGCACTTCCTTCATTGTGTCTTCAACTGAACTGATGGTATCTGCGAGGTTAGTTGGCTTTGCGTGGTCTGAAATGCCAGTGAGAATAGTCGATTCTTGACTCTTCAACGACTCAAGAGGGTGCTTGTTTGTACCAATGGAAATAGTAGAGGGTTTATCTCCAGATTCTTTATTTTGACTCCACAATAAATCATACGTTGCATCTTCAACAATGTGAGAAACTTCATAAGGTAAATCAGGGTAACTGAGAGGATCTGACCAGTCGCTAGGAAGTACATTGGATTGAGCAATCATGGGCTGATAACTCGTTGATCCGTTATTGGGTGCAGGGATCAAGTTTAAACTTTCACAAATAATTTCGTAGACTTCAGTGTTCTTGAATGGTAAGACCTTTTTGCCATGGGAAAGTCTCTCTTTAAAGTAAGGGCCCGATCCCAAAAATATGGCTCTCATCAACAACTCGGTATTGTTATAACCGTGTACTCCCTTGGGTTTGTATTCGTTGTTATCATTTTCCATTTGCTTTTTGGTTGTAATTGAATAGCCAACATCCGGAATAATCCATATTGGGGCCAACCTGTAATCAAAGTTATGCTCATGCTTACCTCCAAAGTTCCACTCCTCAGGAAGGTCCTCCTTCTTGTAAATGTGATAATGCTTGGTTAAATCCTTATCGAGACTAGACATTTTGTTCTGGACTTCGTAATAAATCTCATCAACACTATGTGCTTGGAAAGGGCGTAAACCGAACAATGGCCATCCATCTATGTGCTCGATTTTCAGTAATTCAATCAAGTCATCCAAATAGAGAAGCCTATCATTAGAAGTTGGGGCCATTCCATGATCACTCACGATTATCACGTTCGCAATGTCATGGAGATGTCTTGCATCAAGTTCAGTTTGTAAAAGTTGAACAAAGTCATCCACATACTTAAGTGCCAGAACTAACTCTTTTCCTTCAATTCCAATTTTATGCCCCACTTGATCTATAGTCGGGACATAGGTTAAGATAAGCTCTGGTCTCTTGGTAATGTCGTCTCTGTCTAACCAAGACATGATTCTATCCACTTTAGTCGACAACAATTCCGAGCCATTGTATCTGTCGAAATCGTGAGCAGGTCCAACCCCTGGAACCTCACTGCCTGGCCACATATGCACAGCTGCATTCAAGCCTTGCTTCTCTGCTGTCAACCACACTGGCTCTCCACCTTGCCAAAAATCTGGGTCTAATCCACCCACCTTTGGGTTGGTATTCACAAATTGCTTGTTTAACTTTGTGTCGTAGAACGTATTACCTACTATTCCGTGTTCAGAGGGGTATAATCCGGTCACTAGAGTCCAGTGGTTGGGAAATGTTGAGGATGGAAATGATGGAATCATATACGGCGAGCCGTAATCGTTAACCAACATTTTATGCATGGTGGGGGTATTGTGTGGGGTGATGTAATGGGGGTGGAATCCATCCAACGAAACAACGATGGTGGTAGGATGGAATTCATGAGTGGAATTGGATAAGAGTACCTTGAGCAGGGAGCTGTATGTTAAGCCTAGATCCTTTCCCAACTTTCTGCTCAAGAATAGTATGGCCCAGGTAAATGCAATGGCCATACATATACCGCTGAAGGTCAAGATCTTGATTTTTCTCATCAATAGATTGATGTTGTAGTCTCTAAAGTTGAAAACTTTGTATGACCCGCCCTCACTGGTAGACTCGGTATCGCTAATATCAAAGCTTTGTGTCTGGTTACGATTCAACATCTCGTAGCTGTTGGATCCTTGCTTTGGCTTGAACACGTTGAGGTTTGCAATTGACTTAGACACTTTGTTGAAGAAGGTGTCTTCTTGACTGTGCTCATAGTCTAGATTGTCTAAGAAGTCACTCCGTGAAGGACGCATTTCATGATCGAACAAGTCTTCCTCCTCTTCGTCCATGTCTGTTATTGGAACATCAACTGCATGTGGTTGTGCATAGTTGACTGACATCTTTCATCTGTGGTTTTTAAACATAGACGCATCCCGTATTTATCTCACATGTAGGGTAGTTCCGGTACCACCTACACGTGACAGACTATGGAATTGATAGGAGGTGGCGTATTAGGACGTGTATATCTGTGTAAGCAGATGCCTATGACGTAGCGGTGTTTGAAATTCACAATGTCTTCTTAGTAGATTAAATAATTAAATAAATTAAATTATGGTGACTTTAGTTCTCACAGTAAGAACTGAGCTTAACCGAACAGTTGGTTTTAGATAAATTCATTAAAATAATATGTCTGATAATATGAACTTACAGATCAGTCGGTCGCCGTGATCTATATCAATTTTCACTGAAAGTATTATGTAGCACTCTTGTAAAAGTGCATACATTTACCTTGACTTTGCTAACCATCAAGGTGCAAAGATCAAAGTCATGATCAATCTCCAAAGTACCAATATATATCCATGGTATCAATGACATGATCATTGTCCAAATATCAAAATCCATGGTCTCAATGTCCAAAATACCAATATCCAAGGTATGAATGTCCGCAGTACCAGGAATTCTTTCGATTGTATCTATTTCTACATTCTTTCTTATATTCCCTGTCATTTATTCATTCCATGTATCTAACATTTTTAGAAGACGTCACCTTGGTCGAACATCGAGTCGGCGACCTTGATGAAACCAGCAATGTTGGCTCCCTTCAACAAAGAAGGCAAGGCGCTGGATCCCTTTTCTGGCACGTATTTGGTGGCAGTCTCGTAACAGTTCTCGAAACAAGTGTACATGATGTCCTTCAACTTAGCATCGACCTCCTCGCGAGTCCAGCTAACACGTTGGGAGTTTTGGGCCATTTCCAAACCGGAGACGGCAACACCACCACAGTTGGCGGCCTTTCCTGGGGCGTACCACACGTTGCTGTGTCTGTTGGCCTCGAACACGTCGATAGCCTCCTTGGTAGATCCCATGTTGGATCCCTCGGCAATGTACTTACATCCAGCCTCGACCAAGGCTTTGGCTTCTTCACCAGAAACCTCGTTTTGAGTGGCAGATGGCAAGGCAATGTCGACCTGACCGACCTTGCTCCAGGGACGGACGCCAGCCAAGTACTCCACGGAGTTGCTGCCGGAGAACAATTGAGCGGACTCGCCGATGATTTGCTCCAAGGACTTGAACTTGATCTTGGCGGCAGCGATCTCGCTGATTTGGTCGGCAGTGATACCGGTTTGGGAGATGATGGAGCCCTTAGAGTCGGACAAAGAGACCACAGTGCCTCCCAACTCGATGACCTTCAATGCAGCGTACTGGGCGACGTTTCCGGAGCCGGAAATGGCCACTCTCTTGCCCTTGAAGGACTCCTTGCCGTTGGTGGCCTTTTCGATCATCTTCTCCACGTAGTACACCACTCCGTAACCGGTGGCCTCAGGACGGATCAACGAGCCGCCCCAGTTCAAGCCCTTACCGGTCAAGACACCGGACCAGTTGTTTTGCATCTGCTTGTAGGCACCGAACAAGAAGCCGATTTCTCTGCCTCCCACTCCGATGTCTCCGGCAGGAACATCGGTATCCTGACCGATGTATCTGGCCAACTGTCTCATGAATGCAACACAGAATCTTCTGATTTCGCCATCAGAACGGCCCTTGGGGTTGAAGTCACAGCCTCCCTTGCCTCCTCCCATGGACAAGCCAGTGAGAGCATTCTTGAAGATCTGCTCGAAGCCCAAGAACTTCAAGATGGACAAGTTGACGGAGGGGTGGAATCTCAAGCCGCCCTTGTATGGACCCAAAGCAGAGTTGAACTGGACTCTGTAGCCGTTGTTGACCTCGACCTCGCCCTTGTCGTTTTCCCAGGTGACTCTGAATTGGATGATTCTCTCGGGAATGGACACCACGGGGATGACCTTTTTGTATTCGGGGTGTTCGGAGAACAAGGTGGAGTCTTCTAAGGCAGAAACCAACTCGTTGTATGCTTGCTGAAACTCGGGCTCGTGTGGAAGGACCATTTTGGATTTGGATGTAGGTGATGATGGTGGATGTAGGTGGAACCCCGGCTGTATTTATATGGTTTGGAACTGAACGTGATAAGTAAAAATTCAGGCTACATTTAGGCAATAATTCTTGTTATTGGTTGAAACTGGCAACATCGGTGGGCTTTTACTGCAAAATCCGGTGTGTGTCATCGATAAGGTTGCGGGCCCTCGCATAAAGGGCCGATTTGTCCAGCCCCACGACCCGGTTGTAAATCTATGGCCAATGAGATGCCACCAGGTCTCAGGGCCTTTATCGGTGTGACACAAAGTCGTGCTATCGGAGTCGCCCTAATCAGACTCTGACCTCATCTGCTGCATTCCTGTTGCAGGGCTAAGCGTTATCGACCGGGAAATTCCGTACTCCGGGACTAATTGCTGGAAGGAAAGGGAGAATGAATAAGAAATGAGGAAGAGAAATGAAAATGTATATGAAGATGAAAAATGAGAATGAGGATTGAGAGAAGTGAGAGTGAGGGTAATGCGAACACATAGGACTAACCATGTTTTGCAGTACAGAAGTTCTGTAAGTATGGAGTTCGGTGTTCCCTCAACACTACACTGTCTCATACCGTTCTTCTTCCCCGACCTCGGAACCGAACAGGTTACTTCTGTCTTGGTAATCTACAGCAAATAACGTTGCAGCATCTGGTTTGTGTACAGGCCCGCACGGAAAATGTAGGAACAATACCTTCCGAAACCTGGTCCCGAGGTTTCATTTTGCTGAAAGGCCTTCACGCGTCCACCGTCGTATATTTCCGGGTTGTATTCCACAGAACACCCGCAAAGTCGTTTGGATCTCAAACGCCAGGGATTAGACCTTGCACATTACGTAGTTTCGCAAATGTCTGAGGTGCTGACACCTGGAACAGGCGTGGCCTGTATGCAGGTGTTCAGTAAAAGTCAACTCTTTCTCGATGAGAAACAAAATACCCACCAAATATGGACAACAGAAGAACCTACAAGAGCTACAGGGACAAGCTCAGAGTGGCTTCGTCGCCATACGCTGCACCCGGCATATTTTCCAAGGTCAAACGTTTGTTTAGTCCCAACGTAACGTGGAACTCCAACAGGCAAAGAAACGCTCTGCAACAAGAAGACGGCAAGTCCAAATTCAATCCATCAAATGCTCCCAACAAAACCAACCCGTTCAAATATCCGGAGCCCCAGCTTGCATCGGTCGTCGAAAGAGCCGCGTCTAGTTACACCAGGATGCCAGGCTCGTTCGATGTGAAGACCTCGCCAAATAAGGTCTTGTCCAACTTCTTCCAAGAGAAAGGTGACAAACCGTTGACTTTGGTGGAATACGAAGGCATAATGTCCTTGATAAATAGATCCCACAACGATTCCCGCGATATGGACTCGGTGGACGTGACGGCAAACGAGAGACTGCACTTCGATACATCTCGAGAAGTCAAACTGTTGATCTACGACACACCCTACTCACAGAAGGTTTTGCGGAACCAAAACAACTCCGTCATTTCCACGCCAAGCTACAAGCCCGTGTACCACACAGTTCATGACAACTCCAGCAGCCATCACTCGGTAAAGAGAGTATACCAATTTTCGGGCTTACCCTCGCCCTTCAGGACCAAAATAAGAGCACCTAAATTAAACAAGGACAAAGTAAGCATAGAACTGAAGAAACCTTCAGTGAACAATATCGGCACCTCAGCCAAACCCGAAGAAGCCATTAAGTCAAAACCTAAGAGTGAAGCAGCCACCACCTTGCTTTCCGTATTGGACGGCTCCTTCAAAGAATCCGAGGACAAAGAAACCGCCGACAACAATGGCATCAAGAGATTTTCCAATCCATTCTCAAATCCTCTGAGTAAGAAGAGGGCTAAAATCTCCAAGCCAACCGAAGCCCCAATCACCAGCAAAGATATTTCCAGAACAATTTTGTTTGACAAGTCCGAGGCTCTTCCAACGAACTCGAACCCCAGTGCAGTTTCGTCTGGTAAGCCGCAAAAAGAACCTAAAATTTCACAACCAGAGTCTAAACCAGAACAGCCAAGCGTGTTCTCGTTTTCTGCATCTACTAATTTGCCCAAACAGCAAATGAAAATACCAGAGAAGTTACAAAATAACAACCACTCCAAGGAAATAGCTCTGATCAAGATTCCAGCCAAAAATCCTGTGAATCAATCCTTGAGCATACCCAAATCAGACTTCGTGTTCGAGTTTCCTCAGCCTGAAGTTGTGCGCATGAACTTGAACCAAGCGAAGGTTAACGATTTCAAGGGTTTGTTTAGATTTTAAATGAAAATTAGGCGCCTGATCCAATATACGTAAACTAATGTTCGAACCGTACTTCTGTATATATCGGAAAATCACTACTCCAGGGCATAGTCTAAACGACTAAACGAGATTTGGTCACGTGATCTCGGGTGTCGGATGATTTACGAAGCGAGTCTTCAACACAATTGGCATATCAACCACTCTAAATGACTGCTTCCATTCAATCCGTGCTTTTAATTGGAGGTGCAGGATTCTTGGGTCACCATTTGATCCAGCAATTTTACGTGAATTGTCCAGGAATCAAGATACACGTCTTCGATATCAGACCTTTGCCTGAGAAGAAAGCGTCCTACTTCACATTTCCAACTGAAGAAATCAACGTATTCGTGGGAGATTTGACTTCTCCTGATGACGTTTCAAAGGCCATTTTGGAATCAAAGTGTGATGTAGTGGTTCATTCAGCTTCTCCTATTCCTGATCTCTCCAATGCTGAACTCTTTGAAAAAGTCAATGTCAGAGGTACCAAGAATATCATCGAGGTGTGTAAAGAATTAGAAGTCAAAGCCTTGATTTTCACCTCCTCTGCTGGTGTCACATTCAACGGAGCCGATATTCATAATGCCAACGAGACGTGGCCTTATGCTAAGGTGCATATGGACAAGTACAACGAAACCAAGGCCATTGCCGAGAAACTTGTGATGGAAAATGATGATCCTAAGGGTTTACGTACGGTAAGTCTCAGACCTGCTGGTATTTTTGGTCCAGGAGATCGTCAGCTCGTTCCTGGTTTACTTATCGTTGCCAAAAATGGCCAAACCAAGTTTCAGTTGGGTGATAACAATAATATCTGTGACTACACTTATGCTGGAAATGTCGCCGATGCACACATCTTGGCGGCCAAGATGGCCGTGGACTCTCAAGAGAGTGCCAAAGTGGGTGGTGAAGTCTTCTTTGTCACCAATGACTCTCCTATTTTCTTCTGGACCATGGCTAGAGAAGTTTGGAAGGCTTACGGAGTCATTGATCAAAGAAGAATTGTGCTTGGTAAGAAGTTGGGCATGGTCTTAGGATACTTCAGTGAGAAGTTCGCCAAACTCAAGGGCAAGCCTCCTGGCTTGACTCCTTTCAGAGTTACATTTGCTTGTGCAAACAGATATTATGATATTTCTAAGGCGAAGAGCATTCTCGGTTATAAGCCTGCTGTTGATATTGAAACTGGAATCAGGCTCACCCTCGACTGGATGAAGGAGGTAAATGGAATTTAATCGTCTCTTTATTGGAAAGCTCGTCGTCAAGCAAGAAATTTGTTAACCTAGGTGAAGTGTGAAATAGGGAAGTTATACCCTTGAATATATAAAATGAGAGGATAAATAGCACTAATAAATAAATCGGCTAAATATTAATACTAAAACTTATTCTAAAAATTCACAATACTAATGCAGAAGAAATCTGAACGGAACCAGTTGATGCATGGAGCACAGCATGTATCGAATTACTGACAAGTAAACCTTGACTGACAAGTGAAAATATTTCGATACTTAACTTCTCGATAACCGAGATTAAATCACTTAATTGTGGGGACTTCGCTCATTGCGAGAACTCCAAAACGGTAACCTCAAATCTTGAACTGAATCCAATAGCGCTTGTAACTACTTTGTAAAGTAGTTATCTTCTTGCTCTTGTAAGATACTAGTTACCAACTGGGCCCAAAATTATCCATAATGGCGGTACTTGTCGGCTTATATGCTCTTTGTATTACACTCAGTGTTCTTCTAGTTGGCGTTTGGCGTCAGTTCTACGCAATTCCAAACTTGCTGTCGAGGTCTTTGTACACGGTCCAATATCCACATGGAGAAGGAAACGAATCGTGAGTGTGATGGTCTAGGTCCAAAACCGGTACCGAAAATAGCAAAATTGCTAACGTGATAAAAATTGATGCTTTTGAGCTCAGTCGGACATTTTGGGCTGTGTTAGTGTCTTTGTAAGAATGCAAAGGAGACTAATCTCCACGTCAAAAGAAACGGGAAGGACTTCATTCTCAGGTTCGTAACCTAAGATACAGCTATCCATAACGAAGATGGTCAAGCTGTTGCAGCACTAGATAGCGAAGAAGAAGAAAGCTTATTCATCGCGGTTTCCAAAAGCGACTAGCTTCTAGATTCAAGAAGCATAAAAATACGTCGGTTCCACTGGGCAAAAAATAATGGAACCCTGGTACCCCTGATTCTTGACTCCGCCTCCCTGTGTATTTTTTCCGCGTGTATGCACGCGTTTATACAGGCGGCCATACCAGAGATCAAAATTGTCACCTTTCAATTGGAATTTGAAGTAAAATTATGAGCATCAACCCAGAAGACCCATCTTTTAGTGGTGAATTTCCACTGAAACGCCCTATTCTGTTTACTGTTTGTATCAGATGTTTAACTTGCCCTAGGATTTCTACCGTGTTCGTGTAGCTTTTTTTGGGTGATATAAATTGGTCCCGGGTTCCCCGTAGGTGCAAAATCATTCTCAATTAAAAATGGTGAGCTTATTTTCGATTGCAGCTTCAGCCTTGGCCTTGGCCTTGGCTAATGTTGTGGTGGGTGCTGACACCAACACACCCGAAGTTGAAGTTATTGGCAACAAGTTCTTCTTTTCTAATAATGGATCCCAATTCTTGATGCGTGGTATTGCGTACCAGCAAAATACTGCCAACGACTCAAGTCTTACCTTCAATGACCCTCTTGCTGACACCGAGTCTTGTAAGAGAGATATCAAGTACTTCCAAGAATTAAATACCAACGTGTTGAGAGTTTATGCTGTGAACTCCAGTTTGGACCACGATGAGTGTATGACTGCTTTGTCTGATGCCGGAATCTATATCATTGCCGACTTGTCGCAACCATCCGAGTCCATCAACAGAGACAGTCCAGAGTGGAACTTGGACTTGTACAAGAGATACACCGACGTTGTTGACAAGTTTGCCAACTACTCCAACGTGTTGGGTTTCTTCGCTGGTAATGAGGTCACCAACAATAAGTCTAACACTGAGGCCTCTGCCTTTGTCAAGGCTGCCATCAGAGACACCAAGAAGTACATTTCCGACAAGAAGTACAGAAAGATCCCCGTCGGATACTCGTCCAACGATGACGAGGACACCAGAGTTGCCATTGCCGACTACTTCGCCTGTGGAGACGACGATGTCAAGGCCGATTTCTTCGGTATCAACATGTACGAATGGTGTGGAGACTCCGACTTCAAGAGCTCTGGATACGAGACCAGTACTGAGCAGTACAAGAACTTGACCATTCCCATTTTCTTCTCTGAATACGGATGTAATGCTAAGAAGCCCAGAAAGTTCACTGAAGTTGGCACCATTTTTGGTGACCAGATGACCGACGTGTGGTCTGGAGGTATTGTCTACATGTACTTCCAGGAGGCTAACGACTACGGATTGGTGTCTCTTGACGGTCTGTCTATTTCGACCTTATCCGACTTTAATTACTACTCTTCTGAGATTAACAAGATCTCGCCTTCATACGCCAAGGCTTCGTCCGCTTCAGCAGCTTCCAAGTCGGCTCTTTCGTGCCCTGCATCTGCTCCAACCTGGAAGGCTTCCGCCAAGTTACCACCCACCCCAGACTCCGACACCTGTGACTGTGTTGCCGGTTCTTTGCTGTGTGTGATCTCCGACGATGTCAAGAGCAAGGACTACGGAGACTTGTTCGGCTACATCTGTAACAAGATCGACTGTTCTGCCATCACTGCCGACGCTTCCAATGGAACTTACGGTGGAATTTCCTACTGTTCTGACAAGGACAAGTTGTCGTACATCTTGAACTCCTACTACGAGCAGAACAACAAGGACAAGTCTGCTTGTGACTTCAGTGGATCCGCTTCCCTTAACCTGAAGGCATCTGGTGATAAGTCTTGTTCTGCCAAGATTTCCGAGGCTACAAAGGGCTCGTCCTCTTCTGGATCCTCTGGCTCTGGCTCTAGCTCTGGTTCTAGTTCCGGTTCTGGTTCTGGTTCCAGCAGCTCCAGTAAGAGCTCCTCTGACGCCAAGACCAGCAAGAAGTCGAGCGGTGCTGTTACTCAAAAGAGAGTATCCAAGGCCGAGTTCATCGGTATTGCTGGTATCTTTACTGCATTTGTTGGTGGTGTTTCATTTATCTTCTTCGAATAAATACTAGCGTTAATATAATATAAACCTATTGCTAAGTATATGAATGTAGGATCTAATTGGAAATTGTGGTTATAGCTCAGTGTATGAATGTAGGATCTAATTGGAAATCATGGACTATACCTCAGTAAATGAATGTGATCTAATTAGGTAGAAGTCATGGGAACCGATTCTAAGTTTTTGAACGTAGGATCCAATTAGTTGGAAATCATGAAAATCTCGTTAAGCGCCTTCACGTCCATGACCGAGGCTCTCTTCTGTTTAATCCATTTCGATCTAACGGACAATCTAGTGGCTATCTGGGCATTCTTGGTTTCTGAAGCTTCAAGCTTCTTTGACTTCGACAAGTCTTTAGACTCTTTGGATTTCTTCTCTTTCTTCTCCTTCTTCTCCTTCTTCTCTTTCTTCTCCTTCTTTTCTTTCTTTTCTTTCTTCTCCTTCTTCTCCTTCTTTTCCTTCTTCTCCTTCTTTTCTGTCTCTTTACTGCTCTTCTTGCTCTTCTTTGTTTTCTTTTCTTTCTCGTCACTCAGGGTATCATCTCTCTTGCGTTTCTTTGTAGACTTTGTAGAATCGTTTTCAGGCTTTCTCTTCTTAGATATCGAGTCTGACACCAACTTTCTTGATTCCACATCCCACGAACTCTTCAAAACCTCTCCTTTGATAAAATGCATTCCCCACTTTCCGTTAAGAATTTTTTCCTTCCGTTGTCTCTCTAACTCATCGTTCACGGTATCTTCCCTTCCATTTAATCTTCCCAAGATTCTTTGAAACACATCCAAACCTGCTGAATCTCCATCCAAATCGTCACCTTGCTTCAGTTTCTTGGCAAGTTTAGCCCCAAGTCCTGCGTTGTCGTCTTTTATGCTGACCTTGACATGTGTGGTAGTAGCGTGTTGCACCAAACCTAAACCTTTTCCTGGTTTCCAGCCCAACTTTTCTAAATATTGATGACCAAATCTGCCTGTGTTATTCGACCAGTTGGTGTTTCTGGGATCTAACCCAAACCTTTGCTTAGCTTTAACTTCTCCCAAGCCCATTGCAGTAAATAGTCTGTAATTTAATCTCAATTTTTGAGATGAGGTTTCGCTTACGTAATTTCAAATCAAGACAGTAATGAGATGATTAGATCAGGAAGAGTATCACAAATCGAGGCTAATGTTTGTATTACATTAATTCGATCTCCTATAATAATTGAAGTTTTGGTAATTGATTTCATAGCTATGATCAGTCGTAATATTATTACATTACATAAAAAATGTCTCTAGTTCAATAGCCAAGAACAGAATGCCATACCATGCTAGTGCGATAAGAGCCATAGGGTCCTCTGATGACAGCATTGCAATCGATCAACCATTGAATAACGCACTCAAAATCATTGACACTCAAAATGGTTTGCATTTTGGAGAATAATCCACGTTTCTGGATTCCTGGTCTAAAATGGATATAGCCTAACAAAGCAATTAATATTCTAGTCCACATCACTTCATTTATCTTGCCATCCAAATCGAGCCATACATGCGAGCACGGTTTTCCCACTGGAACTGGTGGCTTCTTGACTTCGATGCTTTTACTCTGGCTACTTCCAACCATGACTATTTCACAGGCTAACTTGTCTTTGTCAATTAATCTCGACTCGTACCCTTCAAATTGGTACTGTTTATCAAAGTGAACCAAGTGTGCATTTCCAAGGCCAATAAGGTTCAAAATGGGCGCCATTTGACCATTAGATACATTCTGAGAAAGCAACAATCCAGACTTCGACTCACTGATCGACTTGAAATTATCTTCGAATTTGGCTGCTTGAACAAAGAACTTACTGGACAATTTCAGTATGAGAGCATTATTGACTTTATCTGTAAGAACAAACCTGCTATTAGCATCATCTGAGCCGTAGTAAATCATTTCTTTGTCCTTGATTAAAGCTGAGGACGCTTCGTGAGTTGCTTCGTCACCATATACTTTCAAGATTTGCTTAACTCTAGCAGCACTAAAATCTTCTTCGGGGGTAGAAAATATGGCTTTCAACACAGTACGCAATGAATCATATTTTTGCGGCTTAATTTCAACTGGCTTTTCAAAGAAAAAGGTCATTCCCAGAAGTATTGCATCTTTCTGCCTCATCGAGTTATCTTCAAGTAGATCAAAGAAGTCCTGTGAAGATTCATTTGTTTCTATTATTGAATATTTGTTTTTGTTGTCTGAAGTGGAATTGTATAATGGTGTAGTGTCAGATATTTCAAGAACTGAGTCATCCATGTCTTTCCACAAGTCCAAGAAGAAGGTGAATTTAACGTTCTCGAGATCTTCTGCAGAAACTAGTTCTTCTTCTATCCCTTTCATCACAATACGCTCGAAAGATTCAATTCCTTTCAACACCGCCTGTAAACCGCCAACTTGCTTGCGTACAACTGTCCATTTATGTTTAATAGATTTAGTATCCATATCCTTGAATAGCGAAGCTATTTCATCAAAATTAATGGAGTTTCTCGTGAAAGTTTTGGAAATCACCACTGCTCTAAACAAAGTAGTGGCATCAGATTTCTCGAATTTGAAATTTGTGCGCAACCTTCTGATAGGAGCGTAGGCCTTCTTCTCTTCATTTCTCTTAACAGGCTTGGCTTTTCTGCGGTGCTTCTTGGATACAAGATTGGGCAAACTGTCGTCTTGACCTTCATTTACCATCGAGTTGTTCAATGAAGCCTTTGGAGTTTTCAGTTTTGAAATTTTTCTCTTCGTGGTAGGAACCAGAACGGCTTTATCGTCTTCCAAAGATTCCAATCTTCCTTTACCCTTTGGTTTCCTCCTTGTAGGTCTTGCCAGGAAGTAGATCAATTCGCTATCAATAACTCTTCTGGAAGGAGGTTGCGTTACCTTTGAGCCTTGATCATCGAGGCATTGTTGACGTGCAGCTTCAATTATTTCTGCACTTGGTCTCAAATCTTTATCTGTTAAAATAAGTAACTTCCTTGTTACCATCTGACCTGATCTTTCAAATGACACATTTTGAACTTCTAAGCTTTTGTTAGAAATTAATATTGAGATATCACGAGCCATGGTCTTAGTGTCTGTAGCTGTGGTGTTTTTGAGTCTTTCGTCCAAGAGCCTCCTCAATTTTGCTGTTGTGTAGGTTACCCCGCCTAAAGTTTTAACTATTTCTAATAGTTCAACTCTTCTTTTTTGACCCTTCAATGATGAAGCACCAATTGATTTTGCGGTCAGCTTCCGTGGTTTCTTTGGAGTAGAATTCAATTCTGGCAGGATCGGTTTCAATTCCATAGGCACATAATTATCTGTTTCTGCTGTGCTTTCATCTTCCATTATACTATCGACAGAATATCCATTATTTTCATTTTGAGTTGTATTGAGTGATCTGAGTCGCCTAGGTTCATCAACCTGAGGCTTTTGCTTTTTCTTGGGGGTTGAATCGGCATTTTTGGCCCCCCTCTTGCGGGTACTAATAAGACCCCCAGTCGGAGACTTACCCAAGGTAACACAAAGTGTTTGGTTGATTTTTTCCAAGGTCTTATTTTGAAGTTTGTAAGTTTGAGTTCTTTTCATTTTGGGCGGCTTGGTGGAAAGCTGTTGATACTCATTCCTGATGAAGTATCGATAAAACTTGAATTTTCCTTCAACATCATAAGCTCTAATAATACAACTATCGTTGTATAGGTCTTCTAATGGTTTCAAGGGGATCAAGGATGAGTCGCTCACAATGTACATGGTGATGGAGTCTAACAACCTATTCCAAGGACGATAACCAGCCGTTCCCGTAAGAATATTAATTATTGATTTTGACGTCGTCCCCAAATTTTGCGAATTTTCAACCTGTTGATATATCTGATTGGTTAATGGATAAAACATATTCACCGTGGGCAATTTAACAGCAGTTGTGGCGTCCTTTTCCTCGACTTCGTCAATGTTTGAATCAAAAGCATTAAAAATATCAACGTAATCCGAGTTGCTTATGAAATCTTTAGGTAAATCTTTCAAGAATCTGATGGAATATACTAGTCTTTCTTCGTCCCCGGATCTAACCATCAACTTCTCGATGTGACCGGATTTGTGCAAAGCTTCAACAATTGCACCAAAGCATTTTCCTGCTGACTTGTTGCTGTCTAGTTTCAACTCTCGTTTTAAGTCGTTAAATCCTCGTAAATGGTTTGGTGATGCCTTGGCTGCCCGTACGATGAGCTGTCTGAGTATGTTGGTACTTCGCGATGATTGAAATTGATTAGAATTCAGCTTTATCTTGCCTTGATCAAATTTTGAATGTACTAGCAAACTTGTGTGCTGTCTAGTCTTTCCGTGATATATGCTTTCTCTTTTGATTAGATTCATTTCTAGCAATCTCTTGAATCGCGATGGTAGAGACCTTGGGTCTTGGTTGGTGGCCTTGCAAAGATCTGGAGATATTATACCCTTGGATCCATGCTTTGCAATCTCACATAGCAATTGGAAGGGTTTTTCTCCGAGCTGGGACTTGAGCTTCTTGGATACTTCCAAACCAGTCAAGTATCTCCATTGGGTATCTGAGGTTGGCAACACCCTTAACTCCTCAATGGGCCCGTATTTCTCGACTAATTCGGCATAGATGGGCAAGATAGGTATTGATTGACCGGATTTGGTGACGTATAAATCAACCTGGTTGGAATCACTGGAGAAGAAGAGCCATTGCCATACTATCCGCTGTTGGAACTCATCCAATTCGGTCAGGTTCAATTTCAGGGCGATTGTGCTCCAAAATTCGGCCAAGCCTAAGCCATTCTGACCAGAAAAGGAAACCGTCTCCAAGGTGAAGGCGACTAATTCCGATGGTGGGCAAGAAAACAGCATTTGGTGAGAGATGTATCTTTACCCTAAACCCAAACAAATGGAGCTTACGACAATGTCGTCTGGTGCGTCATTAGATAGTGTTTTTGTGTCAAAAGTATACAGTATCAGAGAAGCTGCGAATTAATAGAATGATAGAATTCGAGGAAAAGAGGGTGTGAACGAAGAGTGTGTAGAAGTAGTGTGTAGAGCTATACATAAGACTGACATCGAGTTATTGGTTTAAACTGATAATATCAATTCCAGGCGATTTCAGGCTGTGTGCTTGGGATTCATGAAGATCAAGAAAATATATGGATATCCATTAACCAAAAAACATGCATCGCAGAGAAGTAAGGGAAGGGTGACATTTTTGTCAAGCATAGGAACGAAGTACCTTTATAATTAGAAATACTAACGGGATACCATAGTAATTAAATAGATGCTCTAGACTACAATTAATGTAACTGGTGTGGCACTACGTGATCTTTAAAGCATATGCATGTACTACTACTACTACTACTACTACTACTACTACTACTACTACTACTACTACTACTACCCAAGACATTGGTCCGAAGTCAATTTCTATAGTTCGTTCATGTTCCAAACAATCCCACCATATGGTGACACTTAACTACACCAGTCCTTCATAGTCCCTTCACCTCCCTTCTGTTACCCGGATATGCCTCATCACAGATCCGGGTAAAAACTGTGTGCAGCCCTAATAAAGTTGGATCACGTTGCACTATTGGAAAATTTTTCTAGTGCGTCGAAAAGTTTTCATTTAAGTTAACGAAACTCCCATATTTCTTCTCTTTGACTAAACATAAAATGTCTTTCTCCGATTTCTCCAAGGTCGACACCATCAAGTCTTTGAACGAGTTCTTGACTGACAAGTCTTACGTTGACGGGTAAGTTGCAACGCTTCAATCGGTATCAATTCTACATGGAGGATGATCATAATCTTTGGTCCGTGTTTATGAGGTGGATTCAAGACCCACCGCATGAGTGAGAAAGAAGATTCAAATAAATGAGCTGACCTTTGATTGATACCACGCCAAATGACAAAATTACTAACATCTTAGTACCTCCGCCACCCAGGCCGACGTTGCTGTCTACCAAGCTTTCCAAAAGCAATACCCACAATTCACCAGATGGTTCAACCACATTGCCTCCTTCACCGAGGAGTTCTCTGACTTGCCAGCTGGTAAGGCCCCAGCTGCCGCTGCCGCTGCTGAGGAGGACGACGATGACGTCGACTTGTTCGGTTCTGACGACGAGGAAGAAGACGCCGAGGCCGAGAAGATCAAGCAACAAAGACTCGCTGAGTACGCCGCCAAGAAGGCTGCCAAGGGTCCTAAGCCTGCTGCCAAGTCCATTGTCACCATGGACGTCAAGCCATGGGATGACGAGACCGACTTGGAACAATTGTTGGCTAACGTCAAGGCCATCGAGATGGAGGGTTTGACCTGGGGTGCCCACCAATGGATCCCTGTTGGTTTCGGTATCAAGAAGTTGCAAATCAACTTGGTTGTCGAGGACGCTTTGGTCTCCTTGGACGACTTGCAAGCTTCCATTGAGGAGGACGAGGACCACGTCCAATCCACCGACATTGCTGCTATGCAAAAATTGTAATCTAATCTATTGTATAGGGGGATTATGTAATGCTTTAATTAGTGTTTAACGAATACAAGATATTTTAATAGACGGAAGTAGAAGATAAAGGGATTAATATTAATTTTACAAGTTAGATATTCTTGAAAGAAATTAATTTTATGAAGTAGATGAAACGATGTAATAAATTTGATGACGTAGATATTTCTACAAGGTAATAAAAATGGGCTTATCAAGTCGATAATAACCCTACAAAGTAATTAATTTTACTAGGTAGTAATCTTTTAACGTTAGATTGTTTCAGTTAGACTTACAGTCTTTTAGTCTTCCAGTTAGATATAATTTTACATTTATATTAATTTGATACCTACAACGGGAGATAGTCCACGTCCTTTTCCAACCATTTGACAAGACACTCGTCAAGTGTACTATCAGTCCTCCAAACTTCCTCCACCAATAATTTAAGTGAATGAAGCGTGCCCATCTGGGCATTATTATAAAGTTCATCCATGTACTTGGAAATGGTTTTCCTTTCTATCTGAGTCCGGCATTCGCAGCCTATGGCCAATACTGGCCATACCATTTGTGTCACCGTAGAAGAAACAGAGTCCATAGAGCCGTATACACTGAGAAATTCAGTGACCAGCTGTTGGATGATGCGTTTGTATGAGTCGGGCTTGACAACATTAGTCATAGTGACAAAAACCGCAAGGGCCCAGCACTGAGCTCCCTTCAATCTCAAAGTGTATTCTTCTGGATTGTCTTGGTAGAAAACATAATCTCTATAATTGAACAATTCCTGCTTGATCATATCGTACTCCACCAAGACTTCTTCCTGGGGTCTTTGTCGTGAAATATGAATTTCGTGTCTCATAAAACACACCTTCGACATGGACCGAAATATTTCTCCTGGACAACCCATCATTTCTGCTGTGGAAATGTTTTCCTTGGAGGTTCCATACCAAGAAGGCGTGCAGAATGGGAGTCTGCAATCGGGCGATACAATTGCACATATTGTATCGTACCAAGATAAAACCACTAGTATGGATCTCTTTTTTGCGTTATTGGCAAAAACCTCTTCGTAGAAAATGTGATCCTCACAAATTGATGCAAATACCTGGAAAAGAAATCGTACTATCTGACTCTTACCATTTTCAAGAACAGCAAACAAGATGTGCACGTTGATCAACACCAATATCGCAAAAGAAGTTGTTTGCTTGGTTTTGAAATCGAGTTTTTTGAACGAATTATTGCTGACATCGTCAGTATTCGAATTTATGCTTTTGAGCAAGTACTGTAACATGACATTAATATGAAGTACTCCCCTGTTGTAGTATTCTCTTCCCACCTTGCCACTTTCATACATATGAATACAAGCCAATGAAATAAAGCAGCTTCGTGCAATGTCAAAATCACAATACTTCAATGCCAAGTCTGGCCATGGAGAATTGGGATGGCCATCTAATAATGGCAATAACTTCTTAAAGAAATGCTTCAACATCATGTTTTCTTCTTTGTATGACAAGGCAAAGTCCTCTTCCAAAATGGTGCTGGAAGTGTCACTGTGGCCATCGAACATCTTTTTGGGGGTATTTTGGTTAAGCTCATCTTGGTAATGATTTAATCTCGACTCTTCTTTGCCTGGTTCAATTCCTAACAAGAAATCCAACCCTTCCTGTAATTCTGACCCGAGCTCTCTATAAGCGACTGTGTCGCTGTCCACGGTTTTTGGCGTTAAGAAGTCCGTTAGAAACGCCTGTCCATCAAAGGAACCATTTATAGGGGAAACACTATTATTTTGTGCTTTTGGAGTATGCCCATCTCTAGAGCTTGATTTGGGCTTGCCAACAAAGCTTCGAAATAAATTTCCGGCTTCATCCTTTCTGGTATCGTTACGTGCATCGTCCACATCGAAAGTTAGTCGAATCCCATAACCTTCACATGTTCTTTTGGAATCGATGCAATTCTTGCAGAATGGGCGGTTCTCATCGCATTTTCTGTGTCTAGAAAGTTAGTATGGAATTCAAAATGACCTCGAAGTACTCACCTCTTCTTGCACGTCCAACATCCTGTTCTGACTCTCGTTATTTTGCCCATGTGTAGAGGTTTGGCGATTTTTGAAGATAAGAAGTACTGAAGAACTGCACAAAAGTGACTATTTTTCGAGGTGATAGTCCCCACAAAAATCAAGATCACAATATCAGAATAGACAATGTGACTAATTAAGTATAACGTCACCTGGATAACTATTGGGGGAATAGGCAATACTTCACAAGTTTGTAGCCCGTACAGCATCATAATTACACTAATTACGCTATAGATTATTGAAGCCACAGGCTTAAATAGAAAAACTCAAGAATATTATGTTCAGTATATCCCCGAATAGAGAGAAATCATGGTATGTTGTGGAACCTTCATGGTAACTTCTCTTTTGATTCAAGTAGAGAAATTCCATTATTATTTAAATTTCTGATTGTAAATTGCCGTAAGGACCTGCTAATTGCCTTATCTTCATTCCCAATTACAAGCTGTACGCACTCGCCCAAATTCCATGCTATAATCAGATTATTGAAAACACTACTCAGCATTAGTAAAATTAGTTACTTCGTGACATTAGATACTAAATGACGACTATTAAATCCCCATCGGAAGGTACTTGAATTTATTTCAGTCTAGTATTGTCCTAGCTGACAATTAAAATTAGAAATACTGTATATTTATTAGTTTTGTGCAAGTAGAAGGAAGATCAATGGGAAATATACTGAAATGCAAAGGAAACCTCCAGATGCTGGGCCTCGTTAGCAATAAGCGAGTCCTCGTTTTCTGCAAGTGCATCCCGAGTAAAATGATTCCACGTAGTGGGGTCTCCGTAGAGCATTGCAGGAGATTTCACCTTCTGGCCGCTTTCGTCACATCTGGTGCAGTTATATGTGTCATGAGTATCACACACGGTGTTTGGCTGATACTGGAAGAGTTGACGGAGATTATCGGCAGAAAAGAGACGCTCCACGTCTTCTTTCTCGTCCACCACACAACTGGAAAGGGAAAGCTTCATCGACTGTCTCTGAAAAATCTTCTCCTCGATTGTGCCTGTCGTGATAAAACGATAGATGAAACAATCCTTTTTCTGGCCGTCACGCCATACACGGGCTAATGCCTGTTGGTCTGCAGCGGGATTCCAATCTGGATCAATTAAAATCAACCTGTTTGCCCCAATTAAATTGATACCACAACCTCCAGCCTTGGAAGAAAGAAGGAAAATAAATTCCTTGCCCTCTGGGTCATTGAATTTATCCACAAGCTTCTGACGCTTGTTGATATTCATGGTACCATCTAACCGTAAGCATCCGTATCTCCGTGTTCGACACATTTTCTCTATAAGATCTAACGTCTGTGTGTAGTTTGAAATCAACACAATCTTGTCATTCGTTTCAGTGTTTATCTGATGCAAGAATCTCTCCAAGATCAAGAACTTTCCACTAAACCACGATTGGACTTCCTTACCCCGGCCTCCGCCTATCGACGAAGCATAATCGTCTGGGATTAATTTTTCACTACCCTCCAAATCTCCTGGCAAATTAAGAAGGTCAGGGTGGTTGCAAAGCTTTTTGAGTAATCCAATTGCCTTCAATGGCTGTGAACCCACACCTCTCAATAATTTCTTAATATCAGGTGAAGTGATAAAATGCTCATAGAGTGCTTTTTGCATTGGAGAAAGCCCCGTGAATAGCACGTACTCGTACTTGACTGGTAAATATTTGGAGAGAATATCATTGGTTCTTCTAATGATAAACTTAGACACCAATTGTGAGAGCTCGGCGAGCTTCAAGTCTCCCTTTTTCTTATCTTCATCTGTTGCTAAAGAGTCTCTTCCCTTCAAAATTATATTTTCAAAATTCTTACGGAATTCATTTCTCGTTCCCAAGTAGCCTGGATTTGCAAAATTCAATAATGAGAAATATTCGGACAAATCGTTTTGAATCGGAGTACCAGAAAGAATGATTCTTCTTTCACACCGAAGCGAATTTAATGCAGTAAAAGTCAACGAGTCACCATTCTTGAGACGATGGCCCTCGTCCGCAAGCATGAGTCCCACTTCTGTGCCAGCCAATTTGTCCACATTCTTTCTAAGTGTTTCGTAAGAAATAATTAGCACTGGTCTGACAATATTTCTTCCTCTTGCCGTTGACCACTGTTGCAATGCAGCACTTAAGTCGGCTGGCTTGGTGCTTTTTCCGTCAACTGCCAAAGGAGTCAAGACACCTTCACCGAGCCATTTGATAATTTCATTGGCCCAATTTCGTACTAACGACGAAGGGCAGACAATGATACATTTTTCAATGGTCCTCTTTCCCCTAGGACTTTGTTTCAATAATGTCCACATGAGTGCCAAGCATTGTAACGTCTTTCCAAGACCCATCTCATCGGCCATGATACATCCTTTTGCTCTTGGGTCCAAAAGACCGGCAGAACACCTGTACAAGAACTTCACACCTGCAATCTGATGGGGTCTTAAGATCTTGGCCAATTTTGGGTCTATCACCACCGGGACATCAGGAAATTTGGCATACGCTTCTTCGGGATTCTTGACTATTCCAAGCATTTCTGCAAGGGACTTGTGTACGCGTCTCTTCTTAAGAGGTTTTTCGTTCTCTTCTTCTTCATCGGAGCTTTTCTCGGTCTTTGCCTCGGGAGTTGTCTCTTTTTCTTCCTCCAATTTGGGAATCACGTCAACTGTAGGATCATATAACACAATTGCAAATTCACTCATGGGATCATGGAGTGCTCGTGGTGGCAAAATCGCCCTTTGCTTTGTTCCCAATGGAGGAGGAGGAACTCTTGCAAACTCGTCGAGTTTCTTCAACGGCACCTTGAACGACAGTTTCAATTTGTCTTCGGTGTGTGCAATATTGTCTCCATTCAAGATCAGTCGAGGAAGCAAAGCGCCTTTACGCTTTCGTATGATTTCATTTCCATCATCATCTTTTTCAGGAGTGACCACCACTTCTTCGCCTTCCAAGACATAACTGGTCACTTTTCGAGCGGCTCTTTCCAACCCACGGCTTCCCATGTTGCCAGATCCATCACCACGGTTGGCAAATGGCACTTTAAATGGTCTGGCAAGTCTCTGAAGACTGTCTTTGACGCGTGGAGGCCGCTTTTCTTTTGGAACTCCGGCTCCAGATCCTAAAGGAGTAGTGAATCCTTTTAACGGCTTTCGTACTGCCATGGTGGTGGTATTTTAGGTGAATGGGCAAAGAGATGGTTTGTTTTGGTTAGACGTGTTGCAGTGTGTATTTACGTGTTGGTCATGTGACCTGAGATGGGGTGGCAAGAGAGAGGGAGAGAGGAGACATGGATAAGGCCTATAATGACAAAGAGAGGGAAGAGGAGAGAAGGATTGGTGATTGTTAATCAGTTTGTTTACGTTGGTTGATTATATTGCTTATTAATGTGGTGGTAACAAATAGTTTTGTTCAATCTTGTAGTATTTATTTTGTACTGAATACCTAGAATCTTTTCAAAAATTCATAAATTCACAAAATATCATGATATTGACAATTGTAGAAATAGAAGAGAAATGATCATTGACGATCAATTTCCTCATTATATGATCAATTCCTGAATATTGCTCCCTCTGTTTCACTCTATCACTTGTCACTTGTCACTTATCACTTATCACTTACCACGTTCAAGTTCATTACCTGCACACTGACTGCCATATGTTTTTGATCCAAGGAGATTTACTTCATTATGGATCAGATATTGGCAAAAGCCAGTAACCAGGCGGTTACTTTTGCCATTCGTTCGGGTATCTCCTTAGCGTCCGGTTACGCCATCAAAACCATTACAAGACTATTGGACAAATTGCCCGAAGAGGAAAAGCACCGAATTCAAAAGGGAAGAAACCGTCTCCAGACCAAGATCGACGTGGTCTCTGTTTCAATTGACCTCATTCGGGTGGCAGCATCGCAGGGAAACACCATTCTCGAGTCTACTTTGTGCATGATACAAGATTTGACCGACGACATTGACCGATTCCAAGAAAAGATAGACAATATTGCCAGTGAGTTGACCGGAGTCAATGCCAAAGAAACGGTCAGAAGGGCAGAAGAACAATTGCAGAAACTCGAGCGCCTCATCAATGACTTAGTTCCGCTCTTGAATTTGTCACTAGTCACAGCAGGAGTCAACATGAACGGCTCCTTAGGTAAGGGCATATCTCCAGGTAGATTGTTACAAGCTAGTAATTACTTGGCCAATTCAGCCGGTAAAACCAAGGTAGGGCCCACTTTCGATTTGGTCATGTACACCATCTTCTACAATCCGAGCAGAATGAGCAACGTCGAAGGTGCAGACGAGCTTTCCTGTATTACCTGGAAAGAAACCTATGCCAGAGCCCTGGTTCAAATCACCCAGACCGAGGGAAAGAAATTCGACTACAAGTTCGAAATCCACGAGGACCTCAACGACGGCAGATATCACGAGGAAAAAGCCAGTTCCAAGGTGTACGAAGTGAATAAAATCGAGAGAATGTTCTTCAGTGCTTCTGGAAAATTATTGAGACTCGAAGGCAGAAATTCGCCAGTCCTCATAGTAAAATCAGTCAATGGCGACGAAGAGGAATGGATAGGTTTGGGAGAATTGCATTCTGGAGAATTCGATGATGACGATGATTCGGATGAGGACGATGAAGAAGATAAGCCCAAAGAATCAGAATTGCCCAAGAATACGTCATTATCCTTACTCGAATATATTTTGAGATTGGCCAAACTACAACAAATTGAGCAGCAATCTATTCTTACCATAAAGGACGAGGTGTTGGCGCTTTATCTTAAGGATGAAGAACAGACTACTCTGCCTATTGCTCCGCCTAGTCAACACGAAAAGGAAGTGTCGGCCAAGAAAAGCGCCCATCTGAAACAGCTACTCGGAATGGAATCTAATATCCGTCGATTAAAAACTCTCGACTTAGAATAATATTGTTACATATACTAAACAGAACAAAAACCTGAACAACGATTTAAAATTTGCCCTTAACCCAAAACTAGTGTAAATATGCATAGAAAAAAATGTAATTTAAAGTAAATACCGATAAAAAAAGAGATGTGCGGAGGCATCACTAATTGTACCATTGACTTTATACAAAATCTTGAGTGGACTAGTTGCTGTTATTGTTGTTATTGTTATTGTTATTGTCCAACATAGAAGGCATAAAATCAAGTACCGGCATCGACATGTCATACTCAAATGGAATTTGCGAAGGTGGGATCACGCTGGTGGATAATCCGTGTCCTTCATGTTCATTTTTGATGATTTCTGGTCCAATAGGATTGAAATCGTTAACTGGTTGTTCCTCTTTGTAGTAGTTGTTGAGGTAGGAAGAGGAATTCACCAGTTTAAGATGAGTTTGCTTATCTCCTGTAGGTACAGGCTTGTTATAATTCAAACCTCCTGCCGAAGGAAAATTCACATAAGAAGAAGACGTGCTGAGGGTGTCGTTGTTCATCAAGTTGTCATAGAACAACAAGTCTGTCACGTCTTCCTTCTCGATTTTTACTGAATTATCTGGATTCGCTGAAGAATAAATAGAGCCCAATCCAGTACGACCAAAGTGCTCCGAGCTGAATTCGTCGCCGAGAATGTTTCTAGATTCCTCTGTCTCCAAAATACCCGAGGAGTTTGTATTTGGATTTCCTTCGTAACTTTGGAAAGGAGCACTAGGAGGAAAAGCGGCCGAATTGGAAGCATTTGGAAGCGTCCCGCTAATGAAAGAGGATTGGTTCTGGTGCACAAAGTCCAAGGATCTATTAGATGAGTTGGAAGTCATGGAAAGTACACTTTCTGGTCTCTTTGGTCGTATAGGCTGATAGTGAGTACCACCACTCATGGAGGGCGTAGATGACGAAGAAGAATTCACAAGGGCAACCGGTCTGAGAGGTTTGGGCTGCTGGGGCTTTGAAAGAGATCGAGATCTTCCAACAAAGCTCTCACTGGAACTGTTATGGGTCATAACCACTGAACTTAGTCCATTGTTATTGGTCAAAGACTGAGGAATCTGGGCCTGGACTTGCTGGGGAAGAGGAATTTGCTTTGAAGATTCCACGGGCGAGGTTTCGTCTTCTTCCTTCAACACAGCATGGCTGACTTGGTTGAGCAGTGAGGACACTCTGGAGGACTGGGATTGAGATCTTCTCAATGAGGAGTGCAGGTGTTCAGGCATGGCCAGTAAAGGCTTTGATCTATCGTCGTCGAAGCTGAACTGTCCTACCAATGGGAAAAAGGGGAACATGTTATCCACCAAGTCGAGTTCGGTGGGAGATAATTGCGGCATCTCTGCAGAACCAATGTCGTTCACGTCGAAATTGGATTGGCCAGAAAACACTCCACCATTACCTTCGCGTTTGGGCGAAGGTGTGTTTTTGTTGACGTCGGTGACACTACTTCTATTGAAGTTGGCGTAGGCCTGGCCGACGCCGTAGGGGTGGGATATTATGTCGTTGTTGGTCAAGTTGGAGGAGGTGCGGGGTCTGCCGGTGGTGGGGGAGGGGGTGTTGGAGGAATTGAAGAGGATATCGTTGTTGTGGTTGTTGGTTGTGGAGGTGGAGCCATTGAGCTTTTCCGAGACCGAGGGCGAGCTCAAGACGTCGAAAAAGCCTTCGGAGGACTCGAGGGTAAGCAAGTCCTCAATGACGTAGTTGGTTGAGGCCGGCTGGGAAAAGGCCGGGGAAACTGGCTTTGCGTTATTGGTGGTAGTGGTAGTGGTGCTGGTGGTGGTGCTGCCGACGGTTCCCGTGCTGGTGATACTGGAGACAGACAGACGTTTCTTGACCTCGGCGTTGGCAGCCGAGATCAACGACTGCTTCTTGGCCTTTTCCGACGCAGTGAGATGGTGGATGTTCTGATAGGTGGTGTTCTGGGCTTTGGAGGTGGAGGAACATGTGCAATGCGAGGTCTTGTGGCAGAGGCACGAGGCCAGGTGCGAGCTGGACGGCTTTCCCTTCTTGCCGCAGGTGCACGAGCCATGGAGGTTTTTCATTTTTCGCTGGTCGCGGCAGTGCTGGCACTGGGTGGCGGGCCTGCCCTTGGGCTTGATCATGGTGAGGGGCTGGTCGGTGTGGGTGCAGGTGGTGACACGGTGGCCGCGGATGCAGCGCTCGCAGGCGTACTTGACGCCGTTGATGAGGACCATGGAAATTAAAGGAATGGAAGGAGGAAGCAGGAGGAGGAAGGAGGGAGTTGTTGCAAAGGAGGGATTATTGCCAGGTGAAGGAGTATTGGAAACGGCCGAGGAGCCAAGTATTGGATTCCAAGCCAGATCGAGTGCTGGGAGTGTCGATTCTTGAATCCAACGAGTCGACTATGGGGAAGCACTATTGGGAGGTGTCGATTATATGCCAATGGACTCTATTGGGGGTGCATCAACCGGCAATCAGAAACACGCGCTGATAAGGAATATGAGAAATCAGGGGCAAGGGGCCGAGAATTTGCAGCAGAGGAAGCCGCGAGAGCCAACTCAGGTCACAACTGGTGAATATGGACCGGCCACTGCAGCGGTGATGCCGGAGGGTGTGGGTGGTGGATGATTCCTCGGAAGCCAGCCCAGCCCGATACCACGACGAGGCAGTCTAGGCAAATGAACCGAAACGAGTCCTGGGACGACGAGGACGACGACGACTAGTACGACGGCAACGGCGGATCAAGAAGATGCTGGAGACGCTGACGTGAAATGGTGGAGTTGGGGTGGTAATCCTTAATATAAGGAAAATTTTTGCTCGGGCTCGGTCACGTGCGTGGAGGGCAAATTGGGGACGGTGCGCGCACGTGACTGGCGCTCGCCAATCCGGTTGCCGTGCGGCAATACTGCGAAAGTTGACGTGTGTGCACCACGCTATTTTTAACATGGCACTTACGACAGTGTGACTGGTGTCACTGTGACGTCTCTTGGAAGAGGTGCTTTGGGCTGCTGATGCAGTTGTTGTTGTTGCTGCATAGCATGGCAGTGTGTCATAGTGGGGCACAGGCCGTGCCCAGCACGGCCTGTCAAGCTGCAATCTGGCACAGCCCCTCGGTCGTGGTGGACCGATGACATCATGGCTATTCTCTCCAAAATCGGATGCGAAATAATTCCCTCACTGTACACCAATTATGCTTCCAATTTTATTATTGTTAAGCCTGCGTTGCAATTTCTCTATAACGATTCGGGGCGTGTTTGGGACTGCTTTTGAAGGGAATGTAGTGTCGTGGGCTCGTGCCCTAATGCGTAGTCTAGATCGTGGGACTGTGCTGCATCCACTGATCTGGATCCGACTACTGCGTTGGTCCACTGCTTTGGCGTTGGTCTGACTACTTCTTTAGTCTGACTACTGGTTGGAGTTTTTCGTCTGGTTTGAGTTTTTGGTCTGCTATGAGTTTTTGGGGGCTCCTGGAACACTTTGAACCCATCCAGGCTTATACCTTTATTGGCCTGGCTTATCGAAATGAACCAGGACTCATAGCACAAAGGAATACGAGCCAGAGAGCATAAACCGGGCCTATTGTGGTCCTTCTAGGTATGTGAATGCGTCGGATGCGTAGACTGTGTAGGACGCTTGAGATTGGTGAGAATGGGGGTTTTTCTGAATTTTCGGTTTTCACCACCAGTATTTCCGGATTTCCAGTATTTCCTCCATTCCAGCATTTTTAGAATTTATAATTTTGACAGTAATTTTAGAAGTCGGTATGCTTGCAGCTTTGGCTTCCTTTGATACTTGGACAGTATCGAATAGATCCGAGTCGACTATTTAAGCAGCTCACATGTTTCAGCCATTTAATGGTATGCCCATAGCCTATGTCTATTAATGTAATGAAGGGCTTCTTGTAGTTGTCTCCCTTTGTAATTCCAGAATTCTTGCCAGACTCGATCGCCCTATATGTATCTCTACACATCCAGCACTCGTGGACTCTCCATCCATCCAGTTAGGAATTTAAATGCCGCTTTCCATTTCTCTTCAGCCATGTCATTGTACCTGGCGGTTATCCGACAAATTGCCTCAAATTTACCCCCAGCTCTTCTTTTCTTCCTCTGGATGGTGTAGCCGTGTCAAACTCCCCTCCTTCTGCATTGTTGTGCATTTTCCGACTTTGCTTCTCCAGGACAAAAATCCCTCGAATCGGTCTATTTCCATTGCCAATCAACAACCTCTCCGCCAAAACTTACAGATCTTTTTCTTCAATTTCGCCAGTTACGTTCCTATCTAAAAAGCCACTTTATCGTTAATAAAGTTCACCCTGTCACGCTATCTAAAGCCTCAGTTTGAACTGGGGGTTCTCCAAATTCTCATATACGCCATCAAAGAGAATGTCCTTGATGACGCCCCGGTTCTGGACGGTGACCATCGAGCTGTCCAACTCGGAAATCTTGGTGGCTCCCATGAGACGCATGGTCATGATCATTTCGTCTCTCAAGATCTGGATGGCCTTGTAAATACCTGCGTCTCCATAGGTCGACATGGCGTAGAGGAAAGGACGGCCAATGCCCACACCTTTGGCCCCCAAACAAATCGCCTTAATGACGTCGGTGGCTCTTCTCACACCACCGTCCACATAGACCTCCATTTTCAGGCCCCGTTTTCTAAGAATTGGCATCAACTCGACGAGAAGGTCGATGGGAGAGGGCGCAAACTCCAACTGTCTGCCTCCGTGGTTCGAAAGAACAATTCCGTCCACGCCATGCTCTTCTGCCTTCAAGGCATCGTCGATTCTTTGAATACCTTTAAGAATAATTGGCATCTTGGTGATGCTTCTAAACCACTTGATATCTTTCCACAGCAATCCGGTGTCGATGAAAGACAGGATAGCACGAGCCGCTCCCTGGGTCCGGTCGGCGTGCTCGTCGTCTCCCTGGACGTGGCTGAGGTCCTTGAAGTCCTTGGATCTCATGTCCTTCTCACGACGGCCCAATTGCGGAGCGTCCACCGTGATGAACAATCCCTTGATGCCTCTCTTCTCGGCATGCTGGACCAATTCACGGCAGACCTCACGGTCCTTGTTGACGTACAACTGGAACCATTGGGGCTGGCCCGGCTGTGCCTCGTCCATGATCTCGTCAAACAGACACGACGCCAACGTGGGAATCATCTGGATAATGCCTTGCTTGTGGGCGCCTCGGGTCAAAACCTTCTCTCCGTCTGGATGGCCCAACTTTCCGAGGGCAGTTGCGGTAATGTAGAAGGGCAACTCCACGTTGGTGCCCAACATGGTGGTGCTCAAGTCGATGTTGGTGACATCCACAAGCACCTTGGGCCTGAAGAAAACACGGTGGTACGCCAAGTGATTCTCCCTCATGGTGATTTCGTCTTCTGTACCCGACAGATAGTAGGCCCATCCTGTCTTAGGCATGGTGTGACGGGCCACATACTCGAAGTCATTGAGGTTGTAGATCTGGGAAATGTCCGGCATGGTCTTGATGTAGAGACGGCGACGGAGCTCCTCCTGAGAAGGAGGCTCGTCAGGATCGTCGTCGTACTCTTCTCCAAACTGGTCCTGGAGAGGTAGGTCTTCTGCCCGCAATAACTGGGTGGAGGTGCTGGATGCTGGCTGGATTGCCTGTGTAGACGATTGGGGAACAGCTTGCTGTTGAGAAGGGGTAGGAATTGGGTCCTTGTCGTCCTGCTCGTCGTATTCCACGTCGTACTCGTCCACCACGTTGCTTCCCGAGGAATTTGCAGCAGACGATACCTTAGGCGCTGGCTGTGACACCTCCTTTTGTTTTGCAGCCGGCGCCTTCTTGGCTGGCATCTTGACCTCGCCCTTGTGGTACTGTTTCTTCAAGTATTTGGTCAAAGTGTCGGGAGGATGGACCGGATCAAATACCTTGGTGGCGTCCTTGCCGGCGTACTTCAATATAATGTCTGGACCGCCAGGATGCTGGTCGACAAAGTCGGTGACGTCGTAGGCCTTGCCGTGGATCACGACCCAGCAGTCGGCCTTGGAGTTGTGTTTCTGTACTTCCTCAAATTCTAACATGATGGGGCAATTGACCGAGATAGACGTCAGTTTAAATATGCGATGGCTTATTCCTCTCTTATCAGATTGGCTAATATGGGCTCTCCCCGCATTTAACAGTGGTGGTAATAGTGCGGTGTGGGTCGGTTTTGAGAAAAGCTGGCAACCTCGGGTAGGACAAAAGCGGCAAGAGGCCGGGTATTTTGCTGCGTAGAGTTGCACAAAGGGTGGGATCCGCAGTAGGATTGTTGCGGACTAGCAATGTAGGGCACGGCAAATGTAGTCACTTGCCATGGGCTACTCGGAAGTTATGAGGTGGTAGTGTGGGTACCGGTTTAAAGAACAAGGTGAAGGTGAACGGCATAAGGTGGAAGTATAACCTGCACGGGTGGAAGAATAACCTGCAACCTGCCAAGGCTCGCGTAACATGCAATATATTCTGCCGTAACCTGCATCCTACACTCTAAAATGAACATGTGACGAGGCGAGCTTGATCCTGCACCTAGTTGCCAGGGGCTATATGCACTCCGGACCAACATTTCTTCCAGGCCCTGTCAAAGGCAGCCTCTAGCGACCCACAACAGCAGCACGGGCAGCAGCCAACCCCCATGTGTGATTCGGCCCATGGTCCCCGTTTTACGAGTGGCGATTTGCGCGTTTCTTCCTGCAGCCTAGAGGCTCAAACGCCGCCAAAACTCCATTGTAACTCGCCTTGGGCTGAACCCGGTAGTGCGACACGGAGTCGACACCGCGACATTGCATGTTACACGCGTCGGACCAAGGTGTAAGTTTTCACCACACAAAGGACATGTGAGTTCAGAACGTTCTGGGGGTCTAACGCAAGCCAGATTTTGCCAGATTACCCACAAACGATACACTAGTCCACATACGCCCTTTTCCCGCTCTCTCCACCCTCAAAAACTGCCCAATTACTGCCCCTTCTCCCCCCCTTCTTTCTTCTTTCACGCCCCTCTGCACCGCGCATTAGGTGTCCACATCCAACCTGCAATTCTCGTGTATACAACAAATGACGATCTGTAAAAAATCCGATTCCAAACACACGCCCACACAGTGACGAATTACTTAGGACGCTCATTACAGGAACCTCAACTTCTGAATCACTTGAGTTCTTTTCGGTTGATCCCTCGTCATTGCAAACCATTCTGAACTGGAGGTGGCTAGATTTCACCCTCTTTTTCCCTCTACAAGCTCCCCATCCGTTCGGGATCAGTACTAACTAAACGAGTGCTGGACAGAATCAAAGGTAGATTCCGGGCCCGTTTGAAGTGATCCAAGGCCCCGACCTCACCCCGACCGCAAAAACTCCCCAGATCACACGAAGAAGCCGCTTGTTGGCCAGACTGTTGGTTCTGTTTCATTAACATCCCCTCTGAATCCATCGTCTCCCGCTCACCATGGTGTCGTTGTACGATGTCGGAACCCGTTGTTGGTACCCCGACGAAACCTTGGGTTGGATTGGCGTGACCGTCAAATCCAACACCCAGAAGGACGGCAAGCACCACTTGGAATTGGTCTCGGAAACCGACGAGAACCAGGTGTTTACTGTCGAGACCGCAGAACTTTCCGAGGACAACGAAAAGTTGCCTCCCTTGAGAAACCCCCCCATCTTGGAGGCGGCCGAGGACTTGACTAGCTTGTCCTACTTGAACGAGCCCGCCGTCTTGCACGCTATCAAGGTGCGTTACGCTCAACTCAACATCTACACATACTCCGGTATCGTGTTGATAGCGACCAATCCTTTCCAGAGAGTTGACCAGTTGTACTCGCAAGACATCATCCAGGCCTATGCCGGCAAGAGAAGGGGTGAGTTAGATCCCCATCTTTTCGCCATTGCCGAGGATGCCTACAGATACATGAAGTTGGATAACAAGAACCAAACCATTGTTGTCAGTGGTGAATCTGGTGCCGGTAAGACCGTCAGTGCCAAGTACATCATGAGATACTTCGCTTCCGTGGAGGAAGAATCCGAGTTGGAGCAGAAGGTGGGCACTGAGCACAAGTCTGACATGTCAGACGTTGAAAAGCAGATCTTGGCCACCAACCCCATCATGGAAGCCTTTGGTAACGCCAAGACCACCAGAAATGACAACTCCTCCAGATTCGGTAAGTACTTGGAAATCTTGTTCGACAAGAAGACCTCCATTATTGGTGCTAGAATTAGAACGTATCTTTTGGAGAGATCCAGATTGGTCTTCCAACCTGCCACAGAGAGAAACTACCACATCTTTTACCAATTATTGGCTGGTATGAATGAGGATGACAAGGCTAACTTGGGTTTGACCACTGCTGAGGACTTCAAGTACACCAACCAAGGTGGAAAGCCCATCATCGATGGTATCGACGATGCCAAGGAGTATGAAATCACCAGAGATGCTCTTTCCTTGATTGGTATAACAGAGTCTAAACAGTTCGAAATTTACAAGATTTTGGCTGCTCTCTTACACATCGGTAACATTGAGATCGCTGCTACTAGAAATGACGCTTCCTTATCTTCCGACGAACCAAACTTGGTCAAGGCCTGTGAGTTGTTAGGAATTGATCCAGTGAACTTCAGTAAGTGGTGTGTCAAGAAGCAAATTAGTACTCGTACCGAAAAGATCATGAGTAACTTGAACCACAAGCAAGCATTGGTTGCAAGAGACTCCTTTGCGAAGTATATTTATTCTGCATTATTCGATTGGTTGGTTGATTACGTGAACATGGATTTGTGTCCTCCAGAAGTCGAAGCCCAAATCAATTCTTTTATCGGTGTTTTGGACATTTATGGTTTCGAGCATTTTGAGAAGAATTCGTTTGAGCAATTCTGTATTAATTATGCAAACGAAAAATTGCAACAGGAATTCAACCAACACGTTTTCAAGTTAGAGCAAGAAGAATATGTTAAGGAAGAGATCGAATGGTCTTTTATTGACTTTGCTGATAACCAACCATGCATCAACTTGATCGAAAATAGACTAGGCATTTTGTCCTTATTGGACGAAGAATCTAGATTGCCTGCCGGTAATGACCAATCTTGGATTGAAAAGATGTACCAAACCTTGGACAAAGAACCAACCAACAAGGTCTTCAAGAAGCCAAGATTTGGTCAAACTAAGTTCATTGTTAGTCACTATGCACTTGATGTCACTTATGACATTGATGGATTTATCGAGAAGAATAGAGACACTGTCGGTGAAGGTCACTTAGAAGTCATGAAGAACAGTACTAACGAATTATTGCAAACTGTTTTGGCTATTATCGAAAAGAATGCTGCTTCCCTCGAGGCCGCTCAACCACAATCTAAGGTTAGATCCATTGCAAGCAAGAAGCCAACCTTAGGTTCCATGTTCAAGAATTCGTTGATTGAATTGATGAAGACTATCGACTCTACTAATGCCCACTACATTAGATGTATTAAACCAAACGAACAAAAGAAAGCTTGGGAATTCGACTCATTAATGGTGTTATCGCAATTGAGAGCTTGTGGTGTTTTGGAAACAATTAGAATTTCTTGTGCTGGTTTCCCAACTAGATGGTCATACGTGGAATTTGCAGACAGATACCACACTTTAGTCCACTCCGACTTGTGGATTAAAGTTATGAGTGGAAACACTACTCAAGAGTCTGTCACTGGATTGTGTAACACTATTTTAAACGAAAACATCAAGGACAAAGGAAAGTATCAATTGGGTAACACCAAGATTTTCTTCAAGGCTGGTATGTTGGCACACTTTGAAAATCTCAGATCCGAGAAGTTGCATAATTCTGCTGTCATGATTCAAAAGAACATGAGAAAGCACTACTACCGTAAGAGGTACTTGGAGATCAGAGATTCTCACATTAAGGCTCAAGCATTGATTCGTGGTCACATCAAGAGAGCCCAAATTAAGCGTGAGAGAGAGAATGCTGCTGCTGTTTTGATCCAAACCTTGGTTAGAAGTCACTTGATCAGAACTCAAGTCCAGTCTACTTTCAACTCTATTCTTGTGTTACAAAGATCCGTTAGAGGATTGCAAGCAAGAAGAAACTTCACGAAGTTGAGATCAGAGAAGTCCGCGTTGACCATCCAGAATGCTTGGAGAGGATACTCGGCAAGAAAGACTTACAAGAAGCAAATGAAGGATGTTGTTTTGATTCAATCTTGTTTCAGAAGAAAATTGGCTGGTGCCGAATTGCAGAAATTGAAGGTTGAAGCCAAGTCTGTTAACAAGTTGAAGGAAGTTTCTTATAAATTGGAAAACAAGGTTATTGACTTGACGCAATCTTTGACCGCCAAGATTCAAGACAACAAGAAATTGGTCGAAGAGATCTCGAGTTTGAAGAATTTGTTGGAGCAACAAGGTGCTGCCCACGAAGCCTTGAAGACAAGAGAAATCGAATTCAACAAACAATTCGACAGCCAAAGCGAAGAGCATCAAGTTGAAATTGAGAACTTGAACAAGGAATTAGAGTCCATCAAGTCCGAATACACTTCTGCCGAGCAAAAGATTGAGCAGTTGACCAAGGAGCAAGCTGAATTAAGACAAGATGTCCAAAGAAACATTGATGACTTGAACAAGGCCAAGGATGCCTTGGTGAAGCGTGATACTATTGAGGTTGATTTGAAGTCACACATCGAGCAATTGAAGTCCGAAATTGCCACCTTGCAATCGCAGCAAGTAGCAGTTGGAGCTGGAAACAAAGCAAGAAATGTTAGTGGGAAACGTCATAGTTCTGCATTGGCGTGGAATTCTCCTAATTCACTTGATCATAATTCTAATCGCCCTGTCTCCGTTATTGCTGTTTCTCACGACGAAGACGCAAACGTTGATGACATAAACGATGAATTATTCAGATTGTTGAGAGACTCCAGACAGTTACATAGAGAAATTGTCGAAGGCTTATTGAAGGGCTTGAAGATCCCACCATCTGGAGTTGCTGCAGACTTGACCAGAAAGGAGGTCTTGTTCCCAGCAAGAATTATCATCATCATCTTGTCCGACATGTGGAGATTGGGCTTGACTAAAGAGAGTGAGGAGTTCTTGGGAGAAGTTTTGTCTTCCATTCAACAAATCGTGTCTACTTTAAAAGATGATGACGTGATTCCAAACGGTGCATTTTGGTTGTCAAACACTCACGAATTGTACTCCTTTGTCTCCTACGCACAACAAACCATCATTGCCAACGATACCTTGTCCCATGAAATGAGCGAAGAGGAATTCGATGAGTACTTGAAGTTGGTTGCTGTTGTCAAGGAAGACTTTGAATCTCTTTCTTACAACATCTACAACATGTGGATGAAGAAGATGGAGAAGGACTTGGAAAAGAAGGCTGTTTCCGCTGTCGTCTTGTCCCAATCCTTGCCAGGATTCATGGCGCCCGAGAACTCTCCATTCTTGGCCAAGGTGTTTTCTCCAGGAGTTCAGTACAAGATGGATGACATTTTGAGTTTCTTCAACTCGGTGTACTGGTCCATGAAGTCTTACTTCATTGAGCACGAAGTCATGAATGAAGTCATCATCGAATTGTTGAGATTCGTTGATGCCTTGTGTTTCAATGATTTGATCATGAGAAGAAACTTCCTGTCTTGGAAGAGAGGTTTGCAATTGAACTACAACGTCACTAGATTGGAGGAGTGGTGTAAGGGACACGAAATACAAGAAGGTTCTGCCTACTTGAGCCACTTGTTACAAGCCGCCAAGTTGTTGCAATTGAGAAAGAATACCCCCGACGATATCGAGATCATCTACGAAATCTGTTTTGAATTAAAGCCAATCCAGATTCAAAAGTTGATTTCTCAGTATTATGTTGCTGATTACGAAACCCCAATTGCACCAAACGTGTTGCAGGCGGTTGCCGACAAGGTGAAGGCAAACGACTCTACCAACGCCGACGACTTGTTCGAGTTGGTTTCCACCGATGGTCACTTCAACGATCCATTTAGAACCATAAACTTGAGACCCTTCTCCAGAGTGGAGGCCTATGTTCCAGCATGGTTGAACTTGCCCGTGATTAGAAGAATTGTTGAATTGGTTGCCAAGAATGCTTCTGTCCAAGAGCCAACCCCAGAAGAAGATGGTGCCGCTGGAGAAGTTAATATTCCTAACGGAGTTTAAAGCATTTTTATTGTCTATATATGTACATGTTATTGTTAATTCCCGTAGAATTCAAGTTGGTAAAGACTTGTACTTTCTTGGCATGAGAGTGTTCAGTTTACTTGGAAGCCTCGGCTGGTGTCTTGGTCTTCATCTGCAAAGCATGGAGCCCCTTGTTCTTGAACTCGTCGTCCAACAACAGGTAGATGATTCTGTGCCTGGAAGGCATGTTCTTTCCTTCAAACTCGGTACTGACGACTTCCAAGCGGAAATGGGACTCGGTGACGTTGGAGGCACCTCTCAAACCGGCATGATGGGCGTGTTTGTGGGAATCGTTGGCTACTTTCAAGTAGGATGGTTTCAAGGTGGTGACCAATTTGTCGATGATAGTTAACTCGATGGGGCCAGGAGTCTCTGACGACCTGATGATTTCTGGTGCAGTAGCGAACATCCTTCTAGAAGCAATGACTTTCACGGATCTGGCGCCTAAGGTTCTAAGCATGGGGCTATTCAGCGGAGACTGTAGTAGAATGATATGATTAATCGGTCGTTTTTTTGTCAATGCGAATTAGCCTTGCAATTTTGGAGGCATAATTTGAGCAAAACCAATCGGCGCTGTTGATTTGCAACAGGGGTTTGGCAATTGTAATAGTTGTATCATGTAGATCCAGATTGGGACTTGTGATTGGCTGTGTTGCTCGAATCTCGTTCCAAAACCTCCCGGGCTTTGGGAATACTGGACGTGTTTTTGACTATGTTTAACTGTTGAAGGGTGAAGCGATCATGGGTGTCTAGAAGGTTCTTCACAGGAGTTTTGAGTGATTTGATCGACTGCGTAAGCAAACTGTAAGTTTCGTCCATTATATATGTGAAGTACTGGGATGTGGAGTGTGCTTTTGTGAATACTGTTGAGTCTAGAGGTAAGTTATTGTAGTATTTTTCTATTTGCGCGTAAGATCAAGAACAGTAAATATGGAGATAAGAGAGTGGGAATGAATAACTGTGTAGATTTATGCAGAACTGGTCCATAGTAGCAGATTCGAAATTATAGATTTATGGTAACAATCAAATTTACAATAGCAGATCTGGTCACATTTCTTTAGTTCTAGATTTTTACAGATCATCACATCTCTACATGTACTATCGGAAGCTCATGAATTCTATGTTGTGAATATATTTTCTGTTACTTTCTACTTTTTTTGCATGGACAACAAGTTGTAAACCATGTTCAAGTCCGAGACAGCATCGAAACCAAGGTCGGGGTTGTTCTTTTTGTATATCCTCAAGATATTGCCCAAGATGACCTCCAATTCGATGGGACGGTTGTTGAGGGCATCCATCAACATGGAGGGACAGTAATTGTTGACTGCATCTCTCTTCTCGGTGTCTCTGATCAAAGTGTCGATATTTTCCTGGGAAAGCACTCCACTATGCTCCCCGTAATCAAAGCGCAGCAAGTCATCGTTGGCCGCATGCTTGACCTGGCTCATCATGGGAAGAATCACGCTTTGGATGAAATTCTTTTCCTCGAAAAGCTTGCCGACGTCCTTGAGCGTCAAGCAGCACACACAATTGAATGAGGCATTGTACAAGAGTTTTCTCCACCGGGTCAAGCGCGTGTTGTGGTCGATAGAAATGGTATTGTGGGGGTTGCTCAAGAGGTCCACAAACCGGGAAAGCGATGCCTGGGCCTGCTTGTCTTGCAACCGGTCGAAATCAAACAATCCGTACATGGATATGTCGGTTCCGTATTGGGTGACGTAGCTGTCGACGTTGGTGGAGGAGATGTACGAAACGCCACTGATCAAGTTGACCTCCGGTGCCACCACGTCCCAGTAGTGCTCGATGTCAATGCCATTCTGGACCAAGACTATGCTGGTCTCCCTGTTTTTCTTGAAGAGGAAGTCCTTGCATGCAGCCAACTCGTCCCAGATGTTGTTCTGGGACGGAATGGCCTTGGTGGACACCACAATGTAGTCGAATGGCTCGGCGTCCTTCAACTCCTGCAACGAGCGCACCACAGTGCTGGGACGGAATCCCTTGATGCAATTGTCGCTCTCGTTGGGATCACCGTTGTTTCTTCTTCCTCCGTAGTCAACGGAGCTGATGGTGTAGCCTTGGGCCATCACCTTGTCGTAGGCAGACCGGACTACTGCAGTCACCTGCACGTCGGAGTTGAGCAGGAGGGAGTAGCTGGCAATGACGCCAACACCTCCCATTCCAAGACATAAGATACGGGTCATAGTGGTGGATTCTGGAGTAGTCTAGAAGTTGGGGTATTGGCTGCCTTTATACTTGGTGTCAGATAGCGGCAATGCAGGGACCCCAGTTTGTCAATTTTGCCGATGCTCGATCGGGCCATTGCGAAAATGTCGCTGCTGCAGAAGCGCCGCGACATTTGCCAGATCGACTTCGTTGCATCTCAATACGCGGTCACATGACCCACACGAAACAGACGCTACATACTACTCCGCATGCCATGGGCGGGTTTAGCGACGACGACGGCGACTCGGCGTTTGACAACTCGGAGGACCCCGAGTTGCTGCAGATCTTGAAGTCCAACCGCGTTTACCTTCCGCAAAGGACGCTCGATGGCCTCGTTTCATCGGCCTCAACTGCCTCTTCCAACCCTCCATCAAGACAAGCACAGCCACCACAATTGCCCCCATTGAACATTCCTACCCACCATTTCATTGACAACAGCGCTCTAGAAACATACATATACCCCACTAACTTCGAGATCAGAGACTACCAGTACAATGTCGTCCGCAGAGCCTTTTTCGATAACATCTTGATTGCCTTACCCACAGGCTTGGGTAAGACCTTCATTGCGTCCACCGTGATGCTTAATTTCTACCGTTGGTTTCCGCACGCCAAAATCATCTTCATGGCCCCAACCAAGCCGTTGGTTGCCCAGCAAATCAAGGCATGCTGCTCCATCACTGGACTTCCAGCCACCGATGTGGCCATTCTCCTAGACAAAACGCGTAAAAACAGAGGTGACATCTGGGATTCCAAACGTGTGTTCTTCACCACGCCTCAGGTCGTCGAAAATGACTTGGCTTCCGGTTTGGTGGACCCGAAATCCATCTGCTTATTAGTCATAGACGAGTCCCACAGAGCAAAGGGCAATTATGCCTACAACAATGTGGTCAAGTTCATGAACCGGTTCAACAAGTCGTACAGAATCATGGCATTGACTGCAACTCCAGCCTCCGACGTGGAGGGCGTCCAAGAAATTATAGACAATTTGCAAATCTCTAAAGTGGAGGTCCGAACTGAACGCAGCATAGACATCGTCAAGTACATGAAGCGCAAAAGAATAGAACGACGTTTAATAGGTCTGTCTCCAGAGATAATAGAATGCATAGACCTTCTTTGCACTGCAATCGAGCCAGTGTTAAAGTTGGCCAACGAGAGAAAAATCTACGACATGACCGACCCGCTGAAAATTAACTTCTTCCAATGCATGGATGCTTCGAAACGGTTGGTCATGAATAAGTCCATCCCCGAAGGTTTGAAGTGGTCCAACTTTTTTATTCTCCAGCTACTAGGTGTTGTGGGACAATGCTACAAGCGGTTGAATATTTACGGGTTGCGTTCGTTTTTCATGTATTTTAACGAGAAGTATTTGGAATTCAAAACTAAATGGGAAAAGAAAAAGTCCAAAAATAAGTTAGCATCTGAATTTTACCTCCATGAACTGGTCACAATGCTCATGGAAAGATCAAAAAAGTTCTTGGACGACAAAGAAATTCACAACCATCCTAAGGTTGAAGCTTTGATAGAAGAGGTTCATGAGTTTTTTGACGGAGCATCAAATGACTCAAAAGTTATCATCTTCACAGAATTCAGAGATTCTGCGTTAGAAATCGTACAGAGCATAGAAGCTCTAGGAAAAGGCTTGAAACCACATATATTCATTGGTCAGGCCAAAGAGAAAGATCGCTTTGACGAAGAGAACTTTGGAAAGAAAAATAAGAAAGGAAAAGCAAATGGAACGGGAAAAGGCAAGGGTCGAAAGAAAAAAGATCTTGACGACGAATTGGAAGTTGTTTCAAAAACTAGTTCTGAGCAGGCGCAGACCAAGGGTATGAATCAAAAGCTTCAAAAGGAAATCATCAAAAAGTTCAAAGAGGGCGAGTATAATATATTGGTTGCCACCTCAATTGGTGAGGAAGGTTTGGATATCGGTGAAGTTGATTTAATTATTTGTTATGATTCTACCAGCTCTCCCATTAAGAATATCCAGCGAATGGGTAGAACCGGTCGTAAGAGAGATGGAAAAGTTGTTTTATTATTCTCGGGAAACGAAGAGGCAAAATTCGATAAAGCAATGGGTGGATACGAGTACATTCAACAGCACATTATGAAAGGAAATTTGATTACGCTTTTCCCACAAAATCGAATCATCCCTTCAAAAATAACTCCTCAAGTCAAAGAAACATTCATAGAGCTTCCTCAAGAAAATCTAGAATTGGATGCTGTTGACGACGAAGATGAAATCATTCGAATAGCCACAACGTATATGATTGGAAGCAAAAAGACAAAAAAGAATGGAAAACAAGCAGCCAAGCCGAAGAAACGGTTCAATATGCCAGATGACGTGGTCACAGGCTTTCGCTCTGTGACCAGCATGTTGCAAGCTGATCTGGAGAAGCCTAACACTGTAAAAAACACACTTGATAAAATTCTAGATTCAGATAGTGATCCCGAAGATGTGATAGTGGATAAGCCAAAAAATATAAGACTTTCAAAGAGCAAAGATGGAATGAACTCTCCCATTCTGGAAAAGACGGTCTGGGTCAGTTCTAAGCCAAATCCAATTGAGTCTGATGAATCTGACCAATTTACGAGTGACGAAGAAATAGATAAGATTTTGCAAACATCTACTCTTAAAGATACCAAAAGAGCCTTACCAGACATTGCCAGGACTAAATCTGTTAGTTTGGGATCTAAGGCGGGAAAGAAGAGAATCGCAACTGCACCCGAGTACTCACATAAAGTAAGAATCAAAAAGCCAACACTTGGATTGAAAAGGATAAAACCAGCACAGCCAGCCCAACGGACGCCTAGCGGCAATGGAATAGTGGAACAATTAATGCAGCATGTTATTAAAAGCAAGGCCAAGACAAAAGCAATCATTGATGATTTGGAATTGCCAGAATATGAAGTTTCAATCGTGAAGGACTCAGAACCTCAACCTAATGAAACACACAATGAGAAAGACATGACTAAGAAGCAAAATGGATGCTCGTCTGATGTAATATTGGATGATTTGGAATTGCCAGATTATGAAGTTTCAAAATTGGATGATAAGGATATCCGTCACAGTGAATCTCACAGCGACTTGGAAGTGGCAACAAAGCCACAGACCTTGTTGTCAGAACCTAGGAGAGATGATCTGGCACAATCTGACGACGAAGATATGTTTGACGATGGCTTGGACGAAGAATTGATTCGTATTTCGGGGGAAAGCTTATCATCAGATATGCAAACCCAAAGCTCCAGTCTTGGTGCCAACTTCAAAGATGCTCTATTCAAGAATCTTTTCGAACCTAACGATGGTCTTCTTAATGAAGAAGAGCAGTTTGAGCTATTTACATCATATTTCACCGTCATAAACCCCGAAAATATGAAAGAATCATACGATCCATCTGAAGGCATTCACCAAAAGGGAGGCAAATGGGTTGCTTCTCATGGACCTGTTCAACATAGCAAAACAAGCAATCTCCTTCTCAAGGTTCGAGATCCTTGTGAAATTGTGACAAATCCAAACGTTTCCACTTCATCAGGTAACGTTCACTCTTTGGAAGGCATAATAGATCCAAGGAGTTAAAGGCGCTCTATAGCCATTTTATTAATGTATTTTTGCATCTGTTTTCCTGTAGATCTGTTTTCCTGTAGACTTTTTTGCAGCTAACTTTAGAGGCAAAAAGTTACCCGGACGTTGAGAAAAAGTATATAAGTTTGCGAAAACGCCCAACTATCCTTTTCTTCTCCATCTTTATGCAGGGGCATTACGTGTATCAGTGAGGATTCGTCCGAGATCATGTTTTTGCTGGTTGAAAACTATACCTGACAACTCCTTCTGGTTGTGGCCTTGTGTCACGAATCTTAAGGGAATTTTTGGCAATTTTCTGTTGTTTCCAGCCATGGTTGGAGCATCCTGAGGGGATTATCTGATTGAGTCCAGTTTTTGAACTTGTATGGTTCATTAACCTGACAGTGCAGTACTTGAGTGTTCTGTACGACTTGCCAATCATACGATTCTTCTTTGAAGGTCGTGTTCAGTGAGGTCATTGAAGATATACCCGTATATCACTTGTGCAAGCATCTTTACCAAAACTACTAAATTGTACTATATTTTAAGCTCGGAGAACATTGGAGCGTTACAATTCATGCTGTGTTTCAGCTCACGCCTTGTGCCTCGCTCGGCCTAGCTCTCTATGCTAGGTCTTGAGCTGGATACGTTATTCTTGTCTACTTGAATACTTGTAAAGGGCCAAATTGACAAGATTTCCTTTGAGTGCGATGACACCAAGGTTTAACTGGATGGTGGCATTGTAATTATAAATCTTAACATTGTAGCACTGCAATTTCTACTCTCTGATTTCTACTCTCTGATTTCTACTCTCTGTATTCTCCGTATTGCTGTAATCGAAACTCGCCTTTTCCATTTTCGCAGTTCGATGTGTGTACTTGAAAATTTTAGAACTGACTGGAAACTTCATCACAGCAACATGTTCAAGAAATTCACCAAGGAGGACGTACACTCTCGTTCTAACATCAAGTCTTCAGCCCAAAGAGGCTTGAAGAGCACCTTTGTTTCACAATTTGAGGGTATTGAGCCTGTTATTGATGACTTGATACCGAAGAAGTCCCAAGCCATATTAATCAAGTGTGAAGACAAGATCCAATTATACCTGGTGGACAACGAGATTGTGTTGTTCCAACACTTCGATGACTTGATTCCAACCTTGAAGGTTGTCCAGAAGTACCCAGATTGCTTTCCTAAGGTCCAAGTCGACAGAGGAGCTATCAAGTTCGTCTTGTCTGGTGCCAACATCATGTGTCCTGGTTTGACCTCGCCAGGTGCCAACTTGCCCGAGGAAAACTTGGAAAAGGGTGCCATTGTGGCGGTCTATGCTGAAGGCAAGGAACATGCATTGGCCATCGGTAAGTTGCTCATGAGTACCGATGAAATCAAGTCCATTAACAAGGGCCACGGCATTGAGCTTTTACATTATTTGGGTGACGGTTTATGGAATCATTCCGAATGATTGCATCTAGTGTACATCTTGACATATATACATGTTTTGGTTCTGTTGGAATCCGTAATTGTCCAAAAGGGACAGGGAATCGCGTAGAAACTCTTTGACTTTGATGGTTGAGTCGAACTCGTTCACGTAATAATACACCTGGAAATCCAATATTGGGACTTTCAAGTGTTTGGAGATGACTCCCTTGAGCCGTAGCACTGAATTTCCAAGCAAGAACGTGCAGGCGAGCTTTCCTGTAGGGAGATTCAAGCATAAAGCCAATTTTTTGGAAGCAACGGTCCTTTGTACTTCATTTTTTTCATGCTTGTGGTCTGTAATATTGTGCTTCTTAAGTAGATGTTCCCATCTACTTCTGTTCTTGTCATAGTGGTATTCGTTTTGCATTACCTTTGATATGAAGAATAACTCGGAGTTCAATATTTCTTCTTCATTGACATATGCTCCATTAAGCTTGTTCAAACCCGTCAGAGATGTTTTATTTGTACAGCCTAATCTTGCAATCAAATTCAAGGTCATTTCGTCTATGGAAATGTCATCGAAGAGAATATTTCCGTTTATTCTGAGGTCTCTCAAATTTGCAAATGCATCTCTGAGATTGTCCACATCGTCCCAATTCTGGATCAGATTGTGTCTCATATCTAATGAGATTATGCCAGGAAAGCTGTGCGATTTTATGCGATTGATTTTATTGTTTGAGAGAACAATTGAGTTGAGGGTTCTTGGTAAACTTGGAATCGTAGTCAAGTCGTTGAAGGAAAGATCAAGTAATATGATATTAGAATGCAATTCCAACTGCAGTATATCTGCATCCGTGTATCTGTTCGCGGCTAAGTGTAGTTCCTGAAGATTTGGAAAACATGGAAGCAATGCGTTCACCTGCGATATGGATATCATGGTGGAGGTTAGACGTAAAATCTTTAATGTGAGCGAAGAAAAATGTGGATTCAATGGCTCAAAGAATCGATTGCCACTCAAAATCAATGTATGTAATGACGGGAGTTTCTGCACAATACTTTGCACTGTGTTGAAATTGTTAATGAGGTTGAATCCAATATCCAAATACCCGAGTTTAGACAAGTGGTCGAGAGTTTGCAATGATAAAGGGCTGTCATCGCTTGCACTGTCTATTTGTACACGTTGTAGGGATATGGAGGTCAAGTTCTTGAGATCTGATTGCTGGTCGTTCAAACGGTCGAACCCGTAGCTTTCCACATGCTTGGAACCGAATTGAATCTCCTGGAATTGGAAATGCAGAGAGTAATTAAGAAGGACGGCGTCTGTGAAGGAACGACGGACACGTGTGATTTTCTTGCTGGAAGCTTTCATGAAGGAACCAGACCCTGGAACCCATACTGAGAAGTACTGGACGTCTTCTAGAACTCCGTTGTTCTTGCCTCTTTCGGGCCTATCCCATTCGATTCCAAGGGCAAGGACGTTGGCACCCCAAATATGGCAGGGTAGATGGCCCACAAAGCGGACTGTTGCTAGTTCACCTTCGATTTCCACTCGTTGATTCACCACATAGTTCATTGAGACAATTTTCTGGAGTGCATAAATAAAGCAAATTTGTAGGAACTTGGTTGTTGCAGTTGGAGAAGGTAACCAGGATCAAAGGTATTGGCACAGTTCACACGTGCCACAGTTATGTGCTATTATTGGAATACCCCATATAATGCTAGTTCCGACAATCTGGTTCCTATAATAATTGTGCCCCATATATTGCTGGACTTACAGTGGTGGTTAAGTTAACCTTTCAACATGCAGGGCAAGACAGGACCATATTTACAGCCATAGCACATGACCAGTGCGGGCATCACACCATCGATGTGATGACATCACCAGGACGTTTACCCCACTAACTTCAGCCCAACAAACGGTGGTTGAATCGGGAGCAAACAATATAAATAAGGTTCATGCCCGTATTTCGGTCAATCGTTGGAGGCAAAATGAGGGGGAGAGGTGGAAACTACGGCAAAAGTGATGGAATAAGGAGATGGAATCTACGGGAAAATAGGAAGGGTAGAATCTACACTGCATGTTGTAGACTCGGTATGTATAGGGGTAGGAGAAGGGTAAAGGCTGGTCTGTTCATTGGCATCGATTCCATACAATCTATCCCATCTATATCCTTCCACTTTGTTCAGCCAAGCAAAAGTGAGTCAAGGCCGAACAAGTGAAATGTCGCATCTCTCTCCCAATCCGACTCCCCTCATCTACACTCCATACTTCACTGCCTATGGCTTAGTAGACTTCTACATAGATCCAACATTCCATGGCACATAGCAGTGGTCATCGTTCTTGGTCAGTGACTTCTTCCAGTATCTCTTGGTGGTCATATCTTTTCGGCCATATCTTCTTGCTGAGTGGGATTGCAACATCTAATCTGATTCTACAAATCCGATATCTCCATGCCTTGTCTGTCCCGTCCTATTGGCTAATCGGATCCCCACCGATGTCTCCTGGCAACCAACAATCTCGCAGTAGAGATGTAGATAATATGCTTCGATCCATTGTTCCAGGCGCCGAAGCAGGCTCCGGTCACGTGACCTCCTTCGACATGATTTTCTCCTACAAGGCGGCTGCACTCAACCACATCTTGCAAACACCGCCGTCCTACTCCCTACTCCAGGCTTCCTGTTGCACACCCCGGACCCCCACCCCCTCCATCTGCTTCTCCATTCCTGGCCCGTTTCCTCCACTTTTCCCGCGCTCCTCCGCCTGTCGTGTGTCCCTTTCATGCCAGGTACATGCCTCCATCCACTTGCCTCCTGAGCTGCTAAGGACCCCCCTTTTGGACCATGACTCTCATCAACGGCCTTGACCGGACCATTTCCGCCCATAGAAACTCCCTCGTGTTGTCCAAGACCGCCACTCCCACTACTGGCATCTCCACCACTGAACCGATAACTCCCACGCTCACCTCCAGCGAGCCGCCTCTGGAAAAGATCCACAGCCCCACCATCTCGCCATTAGGGTCGCCCAAACTCGGCGACGACAAGGACTTGCGTTACAACTTGTTCGGCAAGGTGACGGGTCTCCTCCACCGCTCACTCGATAGATCTCGTGCTAGTTCCGTGAGCTCACAGAAAGACGCCGCCGTGAACATCGACGACCAGAAGTCGCTTTCGGAGTCAACTCTCAAGCGCACCTCCACGCCCACGTCCCCCACCATCCATTTGCGCTCTCCCAGTCCCATGCGCTGTCTGATGGGCGAGCTCAAGCCCGTCCATGTGACTTCCCCCGTCAAGGAGACCAACAAGGTCTACCTCGAATACGACCCCATCAACAAGAGACGAGTCCTCAACACATACGAAATTCTCCGCGAAATCGGCAAGGGCGAGCACGGAAAGGTCAAGTTGGCCAAGGACTTGATCAACAACCAGCTTGTGGCCATCAAGATCGTCAACCGCCGATCCAAGAACTACCGCCCTCGCTTCAGAGGCAACTCCACCTCCACGCAGGCCCAGCTCAATGAGTCCGAACTCAAGATCAAGCGGGAGATCGCCATCATGAAGAAATGTAACCATAAGCATATTGTCAAGCTCATCGAGGTGTTGGATGACTTGAACTCGTTCAAGATCTACTTGGTGCTCGAATACTTGGAAAAGGGTGAAATCCGCTGGAAACGCTCCAAGCGGCTTGAACCCTCCGACTGCCAAAACTCCGATGACATCCCCTGTCGGGGCAACCGCCAAAGAAAAATCTCCATTCACAGTTACGACCAGCATGACGAAACCCAGGACGATTACCTCTTGTCCAACGAATTTTTGCCCAACCTCACTTTCAAACAAACTAGAAAAATTTTCAGAGATGTCTTGCTCGGCTTGGAATATTTGCATTTGCAAGGAATAGTTCATAGAGATATCAAGCCTGCAAACCTCCTCGTCAATTCAGATAATGTTGTTAAAATCAGTGATTTTGGTGTTTCATTTGCATCTTCGTTGGGAGAAAAAGACGAGGGTAACCTCATGGATGAGCTCGAGTTGGCTAAAACTGCCGGTACTCCTGCATTCTTCGCCCCTGAATTGTGTCAGACTAATTTCTCTTCCGATGGTAATTCTAAGAACTCGGTTTCAGCATCTTCTTTGGAAGCCTTAAAGAATCAGCAATTCACCCTCACCAAAGTACGCCAAAAGGTTGACTACAAGATAGACATTTGGGCCTTGGGCGTCACCCTTTACTGTTTACTCTTTGGAAAGGTTCCCTTCAATGCTGATTCCGAATTCGAATTGTTCCATGTGATTGTCAATCAAAAACTAGAATTTCCAAAGAGCAGGTTTGATTTCAACTCTCCCGCAGAGGTCACGGAATCGGAATTCGACTTAGCAAAGGACTTGCTCACTAAAATGCTTGACAAGAACAGTTCTAACAGAATTGAAATAAAAGACATAAAGACACACCCCTTTACCTTAATGGGTCTAGAAGATGATTTTGAACTGTTGAATGATTTGCTTTATTTCAATAATAAAGAAGAAGTTGGTTTACTTGATTTCAACATTGAGGACACTGAAAAGAATGATATTATAACCAAGGATGAAATAGACAACGCTGTGGTTGGTATTGGAGCAAGAATCAAGAAAAGTCTTGTTAAAGCGATCAAAGCAAGTGGAGGTAAGGACGTGGATATTAGAGAAAAGTTTGCTGCATTGCAGTTAGAGCATTCGAGAAGTACTTCAAGTGAAGATTCTTCAGGCAGCAATTCTAATTTCAACTCTTCCCTCAAGTTGGCCAGTAGCCACAATCATTCATTGATCCTTTCCGAGGAATTAAATGTCTCAACTCTGCCTTCGGGGTACCAACCCAACCACAAGGGTTCTGAACTATTCAGTCCACATGTTCCCTCCAATCTTTCTCAACCTCAATTCTATTACTCTAGTCAAAAATCGTGTTCTTCATACTCCATTGCTGGTATCAGGGAGGGAAGAAATCCAAGTTTAGTTTTGCAAGAGGTTATTGACTCTGAAAATTCCGCTTCGAGTCGGAGAGGCAGTTCAGGAGGAGTAAGTGAAGCTCCTCAAATTGAAACAAAGAGAAATGTTGGAGGCGATGTATATCTTAAGAACCAGTCCGCCGTGGATGCATTCAGAGGAATTCAACAAGAAGATGACAAAAGACGTCGTTCTTCAAGTATTTTCTCCAATTCTACATCTACACCTGGGGCAACCAAAAACTCAATTTCATCGCAAGGTGGACAAGACGAAGTCTTGACTCCAAATTCCATCCATGCGCCAAAGCTTCCAAATGTCGCTGCGCCAATCCCAGTCCCTGCTTCATCGAAATTGAACATCAACACAAATATGAATCACTACGCAACAAACCAAAAATCATCCAATTCCCAATTGAAAGTAGGCCATCTTGCTTTATCTGAAGAAGTAAGGCCGTCTTCAGTAATGTCGCTTCCATTAAGCGAAAGCTTTGCTTCTTTGGATAGTATCAATGATAACTACCTCCTTCTCAAATATCAAGAATATTCCAAACAGGGTCCAAATGGATTCAATGCAAATAGACGTGCCAGTACACTGTCACAATCTGATAGCAACTTAGCACTGCATTCGAAGCAAATTGGAGATCCGATTGAATCTATTAATCAAAAGTTCCAAGCCTTCGACCTTAATAATCTGATGCACTCCAAGGGAATCAAGTTTGATTTCGATGAAGAGGAAAAGATGCAAAGAGAAGAGGAACTGGAAGGTATAGCACCAAAATCGAGGCCATTCTCTGGAATGTATTCTAGAGGCAGTTACTCGAGTTCTTCTTCTGGCTCATGTACCAGTGATAGTGGAAGCGAAAGTGAAAGTGATGAGGAGGGCAATCTTACTTTGGCATTTAGCTCCAAAGTGGCTGCTCCTTCACGGCCCAAGTTTCTCAGTTTGGACAACCGTGCCAAATCTCATGATTCCAACTTGCCTCGCTTGATCAACAACCTGTCTCACAATGTTCCGATCATTTTCCCTGACAGTGGTGCAGACTTTGAAGATGTTCCTGCGGGCTTGATCTCCAATGTTCCTCGTACAAGCATATCGGGAGCTGCATTCATGGCACCCTCTATCTCCATGGCATCCACGGATTCTAATATCACCATCAGGGGAGGACAGACTCCCGCCATTCGCTTTGAACTTCCCCACCAAACGCAGGGAGGACGGCACCCTGGCATAAATAAAACCATTGCCCCACCTGAAGCTCAGACTCGTCCGGTAGAACAGGTGAGAACCATTCTGATGCCTACAGTTCCAAACAAGGGCGAGAACTTGCGCAAGAACATCTTCAACAACCAGTTCAACAACCACTACAAGAAGGATCCCATCTATTCGCCGTTCCCCAATGCAGTACATGAAGGGAACAACAAGGATGATATCACGCATGCCAGTTCGGAAAAGCACATCAACAACCGGCCCACCTACTACCGTTCCAACTCGGTTTCTTTGGGTATATTACAGCATCGCCCTCAGAATCCACCAGAACAGGCCTAAAGACTGAATTGATCTACGGATATTCAACTGAAATGATCTAATTATGAACTGGTTTAATCGATCGGATCGGATCGGGTGAAATTAAGTAAGTGGTTGAACTGATCGAATCGATGGTTCTGTTCAAATCGATTTATCTGACCTGGGCGTCTCTGCCAGCCTAATTTGTAACTATAGACAAGGCTATAGCAATCTGTAAATTCCACCTGTAGTTTCACCATACTCTTTTCCTACTGTGTCGTCTGCACGACCGCGCTCACCACTTTTTGATTTTGTTTGTTTACACATCAGACGATATAATTTTCAAACCAGTTTCACTCCTGTAACAGCACAACTCCTTTCTTGAGCTTAAATTGGACTGTTTTCGTCAGTGTTTCCACCAAAGAACGTTACACTAACCATCTTAATCAACTCTGATTGGTCGAAAACCGAGTCCGTCGTGCAATGTCGTCAGATCAACCGCCCAACAAGGATGACATTCGGGGTCAGTTGTCAGACATCCAGAAACGGCTCTTCCAGAAGAAGTCCGACCGTTCATTAAGAGCCTCCAATGAGGCCAAAAACGACCAGGAAAATGTGTTTGCATTGCCTCCTTTACCAAAGTCCTACAGCAGTTCTGGTGGATCATCTTCCAAAAAGCCTTCTCGTGCGTCTGCTCCGGCCATGTCTGCCCTCACACACGCCACCCCCACATTGGGCCCCGAAACGAAGGGAAACGATATGAACTTTGTTGTGGGTTTGAGTGAAAACCTCTTAGGCGAATGCCGGCGTCTTACGGCCGAGAACCAGAAGTACAAGACCAAGTTGAAGGCGTCCATGGATGACATCCAAGTCTTCAAGGATGAGATTTTCAAACTCAAGAATTCCAGAACTCACCAAATCAATAACGAGAGTGATTTGAAGGACAAGAACTGGGAATTAGAATCCAACCTCATCAACCTAAATGATCAGGTGTCTTCGCTCAGCACCAACAAGGAGAGATTGAACAAATTGAACCAAGAGTTGGCGGTCAAGGTAAATGCTCTCCAAAAAGAGAACGATACCCTTTTGGCCGAAAACCAGACGGTGTCCAAGAACTACGACACCTTGAAGACGAATTTCAATAGGGAAATCAACGACTTGAATGAGCGGATCGAAGGATTGAATGACGAGAATGATCGTTTGCATTCGAGACTCAGCGATTCCAAGGAAAACAAGCTGTTCTCCGTCCCCTCAGAAAATGATATCTCCAATACCCAGTCAGCATTAACCATTGGCGATGACTCTGATAACGAGTCAGTCGATTTCGACAGCATGCTCATTGATTCTCAACCATTCGAAATCCCCAATGGCGACCCTAGCAATCCACAACTCGAAATTGAAAATTTAAGAGCAACTCTCATACACTCCAATAGAACTATTGCAAAGTTAAGGTCAACCTTGTTAAAGTCTAGAAAAGAGGAGCATTCGCTTCAACAGCAGCGTCTGAGAACTCCTATGAAATTGCAACAATTCAAGTCGAACAAGAAAATGGTTTCCAATAGTGAAATCAAGGCTAATCTGTCTCGCGCTTTTGGTGTGTCTCCAGTAAAGAGAAACTCAAAATACATTGTTATAGACGACGATGAGGAAGATAGTGGAATGAAAGACGGAGAAACATGGGAAGATTTCATTGGTAATGATCTTAATACCCCAACAAAGCCGAAATTAATTGCCGATCCAAATCTCTCGGATGCAGAATCATCACATAGTAGAAGTCACAATGTCACGGCTATTACTGGCGACTTTAATATTCCCTACTTAATTGAATCTGACTCATCTGATTCCGAATCTGACAAGAAAACCACAGTTGCAAAGCAGAACGCTATGTTGTCCAACGAATTAAGCTCCGCATCTTCAAAAAAACAAGTCGAAAGTTATGCCACTGCTAACAACTTAATAATGATACCCTATGATAAGTATGAGGAGCTTTTAGGAAACGATGTCAACTCAATTGACGACAAATTATTGATCGATGCAGCCAAAGCCAAGGGCTATACTATCATGGCAAAGGAAGAGTATGAAACCTTAGTGAGTGATGACCAAATGAAGAAAAGATTACTTGCAAAGGGCTTGGTTACGCTTCCTACAGAAGAGCTTGAGGGTTTGAAGACTCTCAAAGATTCATATGAGAAACCAACTATAGAATACTTGAAGTCGAATGCTACGAGCATACATCATGAACTTGTTAAATCGTCTGATTTATCTATATTAATGAAATCCCAAGCAAGCTACACAAACCCAACCAGCACTTATTTGACGGCGAAGTGCTCAGAGCAAGGTTTATATCCATTATCCAAGGACGAGTTTCAGAACTACCAAAAGATAGTCGCAGAGCACGAAAAGCCTGACAAGAAATATTTGACCGAGAAAGCCAATGAGTTAGGTTTGATATTATCAACCTCAAAGGTGTATGATGAGCTTTTCAATCTTGCCCATGAACCATCTGCTGAGCATGTGATGACTAAAGCTGCATCTCACAACTTGGTCACTATAAGTCAGGAAGAACATAGTTTGCTCAAAGAGCCACCTATTGAAGTATTAAGTCAAAGAGCAAAGACATTTGATTCTGTGTTGTTGCCACAGGCTGAATACGATTCATTGTTACATCCTTCTGCTGATACTATCAAGTCCCACGCTAACAATATGGATTTGGTGACTGTTCCAAAAGAGGATTATGAATCGATGCAAGAATCTATGGCTAACCCTTCCTTGAAATATCTTGAAGATAATGCAAGTGCAAAGGGCCATGTTGTGGTGGTGAAAGATAAAATGGATGCTATTTTGCATAGCCTTGACAAACCTGAAATTCTATACTTATCCACAAAGGCAGAAGTTTTAGGCTACAAAGTTATCGAAAATAATGAGCATCTCAATTTGTCCAAGTTGGCGAATGAACCTCCATTGAATCATGTGAAGATTCAGGCCGAGAAACATAATTTACTCACACTTAGCAAGGATGAATACACTACTTTGTACAAGCTTGCAAATGACCCAGCTATTGAGCACATAAAATCAAAGGCAAGTGCAAGGGGCTTTGAGGTTGTGAAGGAGTCGGACTACAAGGAACTTGTGCGTGAATCACAATCACCTACTCTTGAAGAAGTCAAAGCTCATTCCGAAAAACTAGGCTACACAATAATTGGAAAGGAAGAGCATACAGGCTTATTAAACAGTGTCAATTCTCCTTCTATTGATGAAATAATAACTAGAGCAAAGGCACATGAACACCTTGTTATCCCTGAGTCAAAGTATACAAGCTTGCAGGCTTTGGCCCATAGTCCTGATCTTGAACATTTGCGCGAAAGAGCTGCAGCACACGAGCACACTATTGTACCTGCTGAAGAGATTGACAATTTGAGACGTTTGGCGAATGAACCAGATTTGAAACACGTTCAAAGTAAAGCGGCTCTGCTCAATCATAAATTACTTTCAGAAGAGGATTATAAACAACTCGAAGATTTAGCACATAAGCCCGATATTCAGCATTTAGTCTCAAAGGCTTCTGCGTTAGATCAGATTGTTGTTCCCGTTCATGATTACAATGTTTTATTGAACAATGCCAATAAACCTGACATTGATCATCTCAAGAGCAAATGTGATAAAATTGGTTATTCAGTATTGCCTAATAATGAGTATGACGAGTTAAAGAGATTGTCTAATGATCCAACTATTGATGAGATAAGCAAACTTGCTTCGAAACATAATCATGCTGTTCTTGAAAACGACAAACTTGAAGAATTAAACAGAAAGGTTAATGAACCTACTGTTGATGAGATCAGCAAACTTGCTTCGAAACAAAACCATGTTGTTCTTGGAAAGGACAAACTTGAAGAACTAAACAGAAAGGTAAATCAGCCTACTCTTGATGAAATTCAACTCTCGGCTAAAGAACATTCGAATGTGGTAATACCTGAAGTTGAATTAAAGGAGTTGAACGATAAATTAGATTCTCCACATCTTGAATACTTGATAAGTAAAGCGGGACTTGTTGGACACACGGTTGTAAAGAATGAACGCCTCAATCAGCTAGAGGAAGATTTGAAGAATCCCACAAGAGATTATCTCGAAAGCAAAGCAAAGGTATTTGACTCTGTTCTTATTCCAGAAAATGAGTTGCAAGACTTGACCTCCAATGCAAATGAACCAAGTATTGATCACTTGAAGCAGCATGCTTCAAAATTGGATTTTGAAGTTTTACCAAAGAGTAGTTTCGAAACTTTGACAAATTTGGCACATTCACCAAACTTTGAACACATTGAAAGGATTTCAAAAACTCTTGGATTTATACCCATCGCTGAAAAGGAACATGAGAAATTATTAGATTCCGTGAACAATCCAAAGAAAGAGCAATTGCTCGAGAAATTACCGTCTGTTGGTTTGGTTGGTGTTGAACGGAGTGAATACGAGGATCTTTTAGAACAAATCAAGAACCCTTCTGTTGAATATATTCACAAGAAGGCTAATTTATTGAGTTTGGTTGCTTTACCTGAAAAAGACTATCAAAGTTTGAAGCAAGAAGCAGAATCCCCTACCTTAGAGCAACTACATGACAAGGCAGCAAAGATATCTTCAGTCATACTTTCAACAGAAAAGTTCAAAACCTTGACAGATTCATTTGAAAATCCATCGGATGATTTCTTGAAACAAAAGGCTGCTAGCTTAAACAAGACCTTAGTGGAAAAGAATGTCTTACATCAATTGGAGCAATCCTTCAATTCCCCCGACTTGAAATTCCTAGAGGAGAAAGCTAGATTAATAGACCAAACTGTTGTTAAAAAGAGTGACTACGAGAGAATCTTACAACTAGCAGAAAATCCTGATGTCTCGCATATAAAGGAAAAGGCATTGAAATTAGACTTAGCCGTGTGCAAGCAGGATGAATTTGACAACATACTGAAATTGGCCAATAATCCTCATCAAGAACACATTGAAATTACAGCAAAGCAGTTGAATTTGGTAGTGTTACCATCCGAGACCCACAAAGAGCTTAAGAGAAAATCTGAAAACCCAACCTTGGAAGAAATTGTTAATCGAGCACAACAGCATTCTTCTTCTGTTGTCAAAGAATCAGACTTAGAAGAATTGAAGCTGAAAGCGCTCAGTCCTTCTGTTGATCACATCAAATCGGTAGCAGCAGAAAAGGGCTTGTTGGCTATTGAAAAGTCACAACATGACACGTTGGTAGAACTTGCCCATAACCCTCCCAAGTCGCATATTGAGGAGATGGCACGCAAGAATAAGCTTGTCGCAATTTCAGATTCAGAATTAGAAGGCTTGAAGAAATTGGCAAATGATCCACATGCTGAACATATTTCTGAAAAAGCAAGATCCTTGGGTTTGGTTGTCATTGAAAAGAATGATCACAGCAGGTTGTTACAACCAACTGTGGATGATATCCAGAAGCATGCTGAAAAGTTCAACTGCGAAGTTGTGGATAGAAAAACACATGAGGATTTAACAAAGGCTTTTAACTCTCCTTCGAGAGAATTTATTGTTGAAAAGGCTAAATCTCATGGTTTGGTTACTATGTCTAATCGGGAGCACAGTGAGCTCTCTAATCGGGCAAACCAGCCAGACAAACAGCATATAATTGAAAAAGCTACTGCTGTTGGTTTGGTTGCCATTCCTATCCACAAGCATGATCAGATTCTTGAAAAGCTTAATTCCCCATCTAAGGAGTACTTGAAAGAAAAGGCTTCGATCTCAAATGATGTTATTGTACCAAAGAAGGATTACGACGAGTTACTAGAACTTAAGGCCAAACCAGATTTAGACTTCTTAATTCAGAAGGCAAAGGTGTTTGATTCAGTAATTGTCAAAACAACTGAATTTGACCAGCTTCAAAACACTACAACAAGTCCAAGCATTGATTTCCTCAAAGAGAAGTCACTTGCTTCAGGACAAATCCTTTTGCCCTCTCATGAATACGATATTTTATTCAAATCTGCCAATTCTCCAACTCTTGAGGAGCTTAAGTCCAAGGCAAAGGTCTTAAATAACACAATTATCTCGGATGAAGAATACAAATCAACTTTGGATAAGTTAGCTTCACCCTCAATTGAATTCCTTAGGTCAAAAGCCCAAAAATTAGATCACTTTGTGATCTCGACTGAAGACCATCAAAAATTAACTGACTTGGTTTCGTCACCTTCGCGTGAGCATATTGAAGAGAAGGCAGAATCTGCTGGATTAATTGTTCTTCCAAAGAAGGAATATGAAGACCTAGTACAGAAAGTGAATAGCCCAACTGTCCAACAACTTGAAACTTATGCTGAAACTCATGATATGAGCCTCATTGGAAATCCGGAGTTGAAGAGCTTGCAAGATAATGTTGATAATCCAACGAAGGAGCTCCTCGCCATTAAGTCGAAGAAATTTGGCCTTGAATTAATTGACATAGATGAGTTAAAGTCTTTGCGCGCTTCCTTGAGCAACCCATCGGTGGAATACTTGAAGGATAAAGCATCTGCCAATAAGTTGGAATTAATTGATGGTCAAGAGTTAACTACATTGCAATCTAATTCCACCAATCCTTCATTGGATATATTAAAGGATCACGCTCGCAAAGCAGACCATACTTTGTTGAAACTTGAAGAGTACAATAGCATGAAGAAGTCAATTGAAGAACCTAGCGTTGATTATATTAAGCAAAAGGCGGGACTTAAATCGCTTGTGGTAATTCCTGAGAAAACTTACGACACTTTGGTAGATCCAAACAGGGAATCGCTTGTCGAATCAGCAACTAAATTGGGACTTGTTGCAATGGACAAAACTGAGTTTGATATTATGACTAAAAGCATTGAAGAGCCCACTTTGGAGTATTTGACTGAGAAATCAAACGGGTTAGGTCAAGATGTCTTGCCATCTTCTGAGTTGATTACCTTAAGAAAGAAAATCGAACAACCATCAGAGGTTTATCTCCGTGAAAAGGCAGAGGCAATGGGCTCAAGGTTACTCACGGACGACCAATTCAATAAATTGGAAGAACTCGCTTATAAGCCTAGCAGAGGACACCTTTCCTCAATTGTGGGAGCGTTGGGTTTGGTATTGTTGGACAAACAGTACCATAATGAAATTGTGGAGAAGTCTACTTCTCCTTCTCTCGAGCACTTATCGGAAAAAGCAAAATCATACGAGCACCGCCTCATAACAACTTCAGATCACGATAACTTAGTAAAGAAAGCTGACAGATCTTTAGAAGACCATGCAAGTGATCACAACATGTCGGTCATCGACAATGCTGAACTTGAAACTTTAAAGAACAACATCAAGAGCCCCAATGCTGAGTATCTTAAAGATAAAGCAAAACTGTTAGGTTTTGAGCTCATCGAGTATTCAAATCTTGAAACTTTGAAAGGTGAAGCTAATAAATCAGTTGAAACTAGGGCAAAAGAAGCTGATATGAAGGCAATTCCCATTGCAGAGTATGACAGTCTAAACCAACAGATTGCAATGCCTAGTATTGATTTCATTACTACCAAGGCTCGGTTAAATGGTTTAACGGTGGTTGAAAAAGATAAATTTGAGAGAATAGACAAACGGGCCAATACGTCTTTGGAAGATCTTGCCAAGGAAGCAAACATGCAATTACTTACAAATGATGAATTTGAGAGAATAGACAAACGGGCCAATACGTCTTTGGATGTTCTTGCAAAGGAAGCAAACATGCAATTACTTCCAAACGAAGAATTTGAAAGACTTGGCTTACTTTCCTCAAATCCTCCAATCGATCATATTTCGGAAAAGGCACTTGCACATGGATACACGACTATCCCCGTGGATGAATTATCTGCTATTAAATCGAAAGCCGATTCTCCTGAGTTTGATCATTTGGTCACGCATATCGCTGCCCATAATCATAAGGCAATCCCAATTCAAAGGTATGACGAATTGACTGCTTCATTTGAAGAAACCTTAGAAGAAAAGGCGAAAACTAATAATATGAAATTGCTCAATGAAACGGAATACAAGGAATTGATTTCAACTAGAGACGCCCCTTCATTAGATTTCTTGAAGAGCAAGGCCGAATCCAGCGGTTCTATCTTAATTCCATTGGAAGAGCACAAAAAGACTCAAGATTCACTTGCTGAAACCTTAGAACAAAAGGCAGAAGCTTCTGGACATATTTTGTTGCAAAAGAAGGAATACTCAGACCTCAAGCAGCAAATAGAAAATCCATCAATTGACTATTTGAAGGAGAATGCTTCTTCCAAAAATCATACAATCCTTGAAAATGAGGAATTCCAATTGTTGAAATCACCTCCTCTTGAAAAGATTGAATCATTGGCAGTTGGCGCTGGCTATGTAGTTGTTGCTGAGGAAGCTTTCAAAAATATGAAGGAAGGTTCTGAGAAGACATTGGAACAACTTGCTGCTGAATCTTCAATGAAATTGTTGAAGTCTCAAGAGTACGATTCTTTGTGTGAAAGAGCCAATGAGAGCTTAGATTCGAGGGCAGAAAGGGAAAAGTTTGCCTTAGTGCCCAAGGAAAAACACGACGAATTACTTTCGACATTCAATTCTCCTTCTTTGGATTTCATCCAATCTAAAGCAACAAACTTCAACCATCAGGTTATTGCGACAGACGAGCTTGAAAAAATTAACAGAAGAGCTAATGAAACTTTGGATTCAAAGGCTAAATCCATGAATATGGTCGTGATACCTATTTCTCAGCACAATGAATTGAAGGGAACCGTGGACTCTCCTAGCTTGGATTATATCACATCGAAGATAGGACGTCATGGAAAGGTTGCTGTTGACGAAGATCACTATGAGAAGTTATTGAAAGACTCAAATGCAACACTTCAAGATAAAGCTTATGCCGAAAATAAGGTTGTTATCGATGCTGAAGAGTATCAACGCTTGACCGATCCTACACTTGATCAACTTCATGGCTTGGTTGGCTCTTTTAATTGTATTATTACAGAAAAGAGTGAATTGGATTCTCTCAAAGCTTCTGCGAAGGAAAGTCTCGAAACGAAAGCAGAGCGGGAAGATAAGACTGTTATGGATAAAAATTCGTTTGAAGATCTCAAAAAGAAGGCGTTTGAACCAAGTTTAGAGCATTTGAATATCTGTGCCTCTAAGCTTGATCATGCAACAATACCGACGGAGGAATTAATCGCCTTGAAGAATAAGGCAAGCTTGAGCTTGGAAGACCAAATTCAAGGCACAAATAAGAAATTAATTGATCTGGAAGAGTATGATGATCTCTTGGTCAAGGCTAACAAGCCTTCCATTGGAGACATCGAAAAGCATGCCAATATTAATGGATTTAAGGTTGTACCTGTTGAGGAGTATGAATCACTCGTGGCTTCTTCACAAGAGAGTTCTTCAGAAAAGGCTGCTAAAGAAGGCTTGGTTGTTATCGAAGCAGAAGAACTTGAAAGCCTCAAGAAGAAAACTACCAATCCTTCAATTGATGAATTAGGAATCCTTGCTGCTACACTTGGCTTGGGTGTCATTTCAACTAAGGAATTGGAACACCTTCACTTAGAAGCTGCGAAGACAACTGAAGAAAAGGCGAAGGCAGAAGGAAGTGTTGTTTTACGTGAAAGTGACTATTTGGAACTGAAGAAGAAGAGAGAGGAAGCTGAGCTGCGTTTGGAATTGCTCAATTTTGAAAGTGAGGATCTGGTGAACAGGCTCAATTCTGAGTTGAAGAAATCAGGTTATGTCTTGCTTACAGAACAGTCCTACAAGGAAATGGAACAACAACTTGCTGATGCTGATGCCTCTTCCATTGGATTTGCTGATGCAGAAGAATCGTTTGTATTAGACAAGGAAGAATTGGTTCTCAGTGCTTCTAAATTAGGAATGGTGGTTATTCAAAAGTCCGAATTTGATGAGTTGAATAGAAAGGATGAGCAAAAGTTGAGAGAAACAGCACAATTGTCTTCTCTTGCATTAATTCCAGAAGCTAATCTTTTGAAATTAAAACAATCACTCGCTGAGAAGGATTCCAAGATACATAGTTTGAGTAACCAGAAGGAAGAGCTTACTAAGGAATCACTTATTGAGAAGCTGTCTGATCTCGGCTTGATTGTTTTAGGAAAGGATGAATTTCAAGAGCTCAAGTCCCTCTCACTTATTGGTAAGAACCCTCCAAGAACTATTTATAATGAAGATGAAGTGAAGGAAAGAGCAAGTGATTTTGGATTAACGATAATTTCAGATGAGCAACTTTCCAAATATGAAGAATTGACGAAAATGATTCAAAATAAGGACGAGTTCGCTACTGTGGGAAAAAACTTAGGATTGCTTTGCATTCCTACTTCGGAATTTATTGCCACCACTGTTTCGCCAACGCCTGAAGTTAAAGGTGCCAAGGTTATTCCGAACAGTTATTACCAACAATTGCTTCAGTTCAAGAGTTCAGCCATTGACCGTGTTTCTGATGAGACATTCAAGAAGCATGCCGAATTACGTGGTTTTAAGCATAAGGATGAAATAGTTACTCCGGTACCTCCCCAAATTACTTCGTTTGCCGACTTGCCAAATAGAACACCTCCTGACCGCCATACTGACAATATTCAATTCAACAAGTTCACACCTCCAACCTCGGCTGCAAGATTGGGAGGAACCCCACAGTCCGGATCTTCTGTTCTTTCTCGCAACATCGGTGGTATTACTGGATCGAACTCTGTTAGATCCAATTTGTCGTACCATTCCAAGGTGAATAGTTTGAATGACTCTCTTCAGACAACAGGGGCATTTTCCATGGCGACGAATGTCTCAATGACCGACAAGTCGATGATCCCTGCAATTACTCAGGTTGTGATTGGAGAGTATTTGTTCAAGTACTACCGTCGTTTGGGCCCATTCAGTTCTATTTCGGAAACTAGGCATGAGAGATACTTCTGGGTGCACCCATACACCTTGACTCTCTATTGGTCTGAATCTAATCCTGTGTTGTCGAATCCTGCTGCTGTGAAGACAAGGGCTGCGGCTATCGTCGGAATTGAAAGCGTTGATGACAATAATCCATTGCCTACAGGCTTGTACCATAAGAGTATTCTCGTCCATTCTCAGGACAGAAGTATCAAGATTACCTGTGCAACTAGACAGCGCCATAACATTTGGTACAATGCCTTACGTTACTTGATCAATAGAAATGTGGATGACTTAACCTTCGATACTGATAATACAGCCGATGGGGAAGATGTGGACACGCCTCTTAGCAGAAATCAGTCCATGTTTGACGTTGCTGAGCGCCACGCTTATCCAAGACAGAGAATCAGTTCTGCGCCTAGCCATAGTTCAAGAACTTCCTCTTCCACCAAGATGAACAGATTTAGTTCTGTTAAAAGATAGTGATAGTGTTACAGACAAATATATATATATATCAATTTGATGCTATTAATAATTAAATACAAAGTACTAATGCGGATATGACTTGGATCAAGTAGTCATGTTAGGACAAGTTCAAAGAGGGGCTGATGGTAATTTACGGAAACGCATGCCCTTCGAACCTATGAAGTAATTGAGCAATATCACACAAGCTAATGCGATGAAAGTCACAAAAAATGTTAGTTTGAAGATTGAGCTGTAGCAATCATGACCAAGTACACAAGTAACATCTGAGTTATCTTGCAGTCCCGGAGTATAATTTGAAGATGAGTTGGAGTCATAGATTTTTCCAAACAAACTTGTGAAGAAGAAGGATGGGAAAATAGGAGCTAGTCCTACAACACCCCAATTAGATGTGAAATTTTCCATGCCAAATATATCACCGACAATTAATGGCATGACGCAAAATGTGAATCCGTAGAAAAACCCCGTCAATAAAGAGTCCAGGGCTAATTGTACATGGTAATGTATTTCCATTCCCATAACCTGTGTTATCATCAAACCGAGACATGGAACAAACAACAACCAGGATCTTGACTTATTAAAAGATTGTGTAATGATATCACCCGTGATTCCAGAAACTATTCTACCAACGCAATTTGCAATGGACAATAAACTGACTTGAAGTTGTTGCTCCTGTTGAATGAACTGGAAAATCTCCAATTCTCCGATATTGAGGCTGCCCAAAAAAAATTCATTGGTGACAACAGCCTGGACCATGTATCCAACTGAATATATATACATTTGGCCCAATGAGGCCAAGGTGCCGGTAATGATGAATATGAGCCAAAAGTTTTTGCTTTTGAGCAAATCCAAGCCGTAGACTTCTGGAAAAACGTTCTCGAATTGCTGATAACCTGTAGAGATGGCAGAAACATGAGGAGAGAGCTGAGGCGAGCCTCTAAACTGGGTCATCTCGATAGTTTCTGGCTTTCCAGAGTGCCTCGAAGGTTTGTGCCAATCACAATAGACAATGCTAGGGGCACATATGAAGAAAATCGCTGCTGAAGAGCAAGCGAGGAATCCTAGGAAACCTGAAGTGTCACCTGGGAAAAATATCGATGCAAGCACCGAAAAGAACATGGCACTCAAGCCGTAAAGTGCCAAAGGTAACGAGGTGGCCACACCTCGAATACTGGGAAACGTAATTGCACAGCACTTCAAACAGACCGAGTTGATGAAGGTAGACCCGGATCCAATGGAAAACAACAACAATGAGGAAAAGCCTACACTGCTGAACTCACGGTCGAACTGGCTCTTCAAACAGAGATAAGATACGATGATCTGGAACCCGCCAATGGCCAAGGCAAGTGTGTATCCTGTTTTATCCACCACTCTTCCGGCCACCGGACCGGTTATGGCCACCCCTAGCGTACCAAGTAACGCTATTGTTGACGAATCAGTCGCGGAGTACTTCAACTTGTGGGCAAGCTGGGGGCTGTATGACGAATAGAGGTACAATGTTCCACATATTAGGCCCAAAAATGTGCATGATAGAAGAATAAAACTCTTTTGTACCGTAGGTGACATGCGTATTTTTCCTATCATGATGGTAGCTGTCTGGACACCTGTTATAACTCACCTTCGATATATGTAAATGACACGTCGACTTGTTCACTATTAATGCCTGATTGTGGATGTGAATTCTGGAACGGAACAACAACGAGATTCTATTTAATAACTTCTTGACAACTTTGAGCAGTTTTCACCCATGGCTTGACCACACCTGATGGCTTTTTGAGAATAAGTTTGTTGCTGTTGTCAAATTCGCGATCGGCACCAAGTAAAGGTTAGATGCGATTTCCATCAATTTTGAGTATAACAAGTAGCTGAAAAAACACGCTCTGTCTTCAACTAATCTTCTGCTATTCTTTGACTGAAGAAATTGGTACAATCTGCGCTACAGGTTTACGGACTTGTCCTTTGATTTGGTGACTTGGAAATGATATAAAGTTATGATTTTTACATCCATTTTACAGGACAAATGAAGCATTTCGTACTTTATTGGAGATTTGGGTAAACCTCTATCAAGTGACCAATTCTAGGAGCAAGAATAGGACAACACCGTATTTATTTGCCCTGGTTGTAACTCCATCCATATAGAGATCTGTCTGTTTATCTTCTCTAATGTGCAGGATACGATTAGGCCAGAAAATTGGGGATTGAGACCTTAGACTAGTACACCATTATTACTTCACGTCTCAATCAGCATAGGCAATAATGTTATCAAAGGAAAAGATCGATCATTTGATTCTCAATTATTTTATTCAAGAAGGTTATGAGGAAGCAGCGATCAGTTTTGCAAAGGAAATAGAGGTGGATCTCTTCTCGAATCAGTCTGTGGACAATAAGCTAGACCTGTTTGGTTTTGACAAAATCGGGAATTCAGATGACGAATTCTCCAGCATGGTTGAGAATTATTACATAAAGGACCCAGTGACCCCAATTCGAAAGATAAATACCACCGAGAACTCAAAATTGATATCAGGGTACCCCACGATCAAACAGAGAAAAGAAATCAAGCTCTTGATATTGAAGGGACACATTACAGAAGCAATCAAGATGATAAGCGACAATTTTCCTACGATTTTAGACTCCAACAATTTACTTCATTTCAAACTTTTGAGGCTCAATTTAATCGAAATGATTAGGAAGCACAAGGTCAACTGCAAGGACGACATTGAAAGTGAACGGGTATTTTTAGATGAGATATTGACATTTGTGAGGGAAAACTTACTCAATAAGGTGTCCAATTCCTTCAAATTATTAAAAGAGCTAGAAGTCACCATGAGTTTATTGTGTTTTAACTTCGACCCCAGCGTCCAAAATATTGAGGACCTGAAAGACTTGCCAGATCAATTGCGAAGTTTGTTCAGTCTTTCATTAAGAAATCAGTGCTACAGGTTGGTGAATAAGGAAATTCTCCATATTTATGAGAATGACAATGGAGTTGACAATAGCCATTTGTACAGAGGTCCAAAATTCATAGAATTCGATCTAGCTGCCTTGTCAAAGACTTCACCTGAAGAGGATATCGAGATGAAATATGACCTGGACTTTGAGTACTGTAAAAGTAATGATAAGAGAATCAGTCAATTGATGTCCAATGGTACCGATTCAGAAGAAACGAATTTGAAAAATGAGTCGTTGGAAGACGAACGGAACAGATTACAAAGCTTGAGTTTGGAATCCAAATTGGAAAGAGTAATAAAACTCTGGACTATTACTGAACAAAGACTAGTTGATTTAAACATGATCAAGGAAAAAAGATACGTCATGAATGAGAATTCGTTATAAAGCTATATAATCAAAATACAGTCTATCGCATTGCCGGTTTCAATGTGACAGTTGACCAAATACTCATTGTTTTGGCCTGTAGTCACCTCATCGTTCTTATTGTTGAAAACAAGAACATCTTCTTCTTTAATCTTGTTCTGAAGGAGTTTATGGAAAACTTCAGAATTATTCACCAAATGGGCAACTTTGTTTCTCAAATGCTTAATGTTGGAACCATACTCCGGATCAGCGTTACTTTCAAAGTCTTCTGGACTGAATTCTATGTGATACTTGATGAATTGTTTCAACTTGAATATCTCATGCCCCAATTTGGTCAATTTGTTCCAAGCTGTCAAATTGAAATTTGAACTGTGCTTCAAGTCGTAATATTGACGTAACTCTTTATTCTTTTCTTGGTCAATAACATTTACACGGATGTAAACGTGTGCACAGTGAATTGGAATTTCTGTGAAAATGTCTTTGGCGTGATATTCCCACAAATTGAGGTATATTCCACTCCAATATATCACCTCATAGCTTATCACCAAGAATACACAAATAATCAAGATTTCGGTGATTAGCTTACTGAAAGGAGTGTTGATTAGGTTGGACGTGTATGCAGTAGATAAAAGAATATCTGTTATGTGGGCATCCAACCATACAAGGAAATCAATAATGTACATCTGATTCAACAATTGCAACGGTATGGACTAAGATCGAGTTCGCATTTCTTCCAATATTCAATTGTTCTCCTGCACATAGATTGTTCATAAGGTGATAGGAACAGAAAATGCAGGGTAAACAATCACCATTTTTCAAATTATCTGTGGAAAAAACTTCCTGATATAAACAGAAATTTTACGCAAGAAGGGTATTCAAGTAATTAAGGGTTTCTTAGTACTGGCGGATGGAAGAGGAGTGAAATAGTTTCTACAAATGCAAGACAATATCAACCCAACATTCCAATCTCTGATCAAAAATAGGCAACTTGTCCGAGCGGTTAAGGAGAAAGACTTGAAATCTTTTGGGCTATGCCCGCGCAGGTTCGAGTCCTGCAGTTGTCGTTTTTTATGTTTTTTTGCGTTGTAATCGCAATAACTGACGTAATGCTATTTCAAGTGAAACTGCAAGGTTAACTTGGCTTTGTTAATACAACGCTGAAAAATCTTCAGATAGACGACGATGAATGGGGCAATTGCCCTGGAAGTCGTCAAATTTTTGCATTCTGCGAATATTGTAGGCTTGATTGTGGTAGGGCCACGTATGAAACATTAAGGCTAGATTGCCATTTTGATAGTGGAAAAATTGGAACACCTCAATTGAACTTATTGAATCATTTTCTGAACGCGTAAGACACTTTACTATGGTCAACTTCGATCACATCATCAAATATAGAGGATTCGACCATGTCTTCTACTATACCGGACCATGGCTTTGGTGGCTACTTGGTTTTTACTTGTGTCTTCCTCTTCTAGTCTACAAAATCCTTCCATATTTCAATACCAAGGGCACATACACTGGATCAAAGAAGACAATTTCAATCTTTGTCATGGGAGACATTGGCCATTCGCCAAGAATGTGCTACCATGCAAGATCCTTTTCCAAACTCAACTACTATGTTAATCTTACTGGTTATATAGAAACCCAGCCCCCTGTTGACTTGATCGATGATGTCAATGTGGAGATCCATGAAATCAAACCTATCATAAACGACATGGATTTGCCCTATATTCTCTTTGCATTGAAAAAGGTAGTCTTGCAAGTATACCAGATCTTTGAAATGTGCATTGAGTTCAGAGGATCGGACTATTTCATGATTCAAAATCCTCCTTCCATTCCCATCCTTTTTGTCTTGATAACTGTTATCAAGTTGTTCAGCAAAAAGACAAAATTAATCATAGATTGGCACAACTTGAATTACACTATCATGAATCTTAGGTACAAAAATTTGAAGCACCCAGTTGTTCAATTTGTTCGTACATATGAAGCCCTTTTAGGTCGGTTTGCTGACATTCATATCACTGTAACTGAACAAATGAAGCATTTCTTAATCAAAGATTTTGGATTCAAGCAAAAGATTATAGTTCTTCACGACAGGCCAGCAGAACAATTTGAACCCTTCGAAGATTTGCTCATTACTAAAGAAGAGGTTTTCAGAAACCATGACTTGTTCAGTGGCATTGAAAACTTGAAGGATTACAAGATTTTAGTAACTGCCACTTCATTCACACCAGATGAAGATTTTAACATCTTGCTCGACTGTCTTAATAAATATGACCAGGATACCACCTTGCCTCCTATTTTAATGATCGTTACTGGAAAGGGCCCATTAAAAAATCAATTCTTGACTAGAGCTCATGACCTTGCATTTTCAAAAAGAATTATAATAAGAACTGGATGGTTGTCTACTGAAGATTATCCCATTATAATTTCCATGGCTGATTTGGCCGTTTCTTTACATACATCTTCTAGTGGAATTGATTTGCCTATGAAGATTGTTGATTTTTTTGGATGTGGAGTACCTGTGGTGACACTCAATTTTCCAGCAATTGGAGAATTGGTGAAAGATTCTGTTAATGGGTTGATCTGTAACAGCAAGGACAGCAGCATCGACAAAGCAAATGAGCTTTATAGGTTGATAAGCAAAGCATTTTCTGACGAAAAGGTTTTAGAAACACTCAAGAGTGGAGCTTTACTTGAAAGCAAAAGACGTTGGGATGATAACTGGAACGAAGTTATGGGTTCAAAATTTAAATATGATTATTAACCCAATACGGGTACAATTGTGTATTAATTTAATCTCAATTTGTATTATTTATCAAATCTAGTAAGGTATGTCGTATATGCTGTAGATATTCCGTATCATTTTCATCCTTAATTCTTTTGGGGTGAGTGTTATTATGGGTCCAAAATTGAAAACCATCTTCTTCGTAGTATTCTAACATTGGATGCTCGGGAACCAAGTCCCAAATTGAGTTCTCTTGTAAAACAGTTTTTGTAACATATGTCCAGCACTTTGCCGTTTCGGTGTGATTATAACCACCTCCGCCAAGAATCATTACCGGTGTTGAATTCACACTCAGTATAACTTTGTCAATGGCAGAAGAAAACCCTTTCAACGTCAAATTCCATCCTTTATGAGGATCATTGGATAATCCATCACATCCCGCTTGGATGATTATGACGTTAGGTTTGTCTTTTGCAATCAATGGCAACACAATTTCACTGACGACATACATAAGGTTATCATCACTCAAGCCCTTCCTCAAAGGAATATTATATTTCCCTGGTCTAGAAGACGCCAAAGAACCAGTTCCTGGGTAAACCCCAACGTCAAATCTGTGTAATGAACATGTCAGAATATTTTTAGAAAATGCATAGGCATTTTCGACTCCATCACCATGATGCAAATCCAAATCAAGATAAAACACCTTCCTAAAAGATTTTCGAAGTGTCAGAATCCCTAAGATAATATCATTAACGTAACAGAAACCTGCTGCTTTTGATTTGGAGCAATGATGGCGTCCCCCATACCAATTGATAACAATATTTTGATGAACACCAGACTTTTGTCGTATCAAGGTACTAGCAGAAGCTATTGTAGAACCTGCTACCACTTTGATGTATTGATCCATGAAAGGAAATGGATAACAATCGTGCGAAAGGCCGTACAATTCGTCATCCTTGTGTTCCAATTCTTGATCATTCGCTTTGTTGTCTTGATCATTCGCTGCAACTTCTTCATCTGTATTCACCTTCGAACTGTCACCTGCGTTCACTGGTCGAAACAAGTTTCGTATCTCTTCTGCATTATCGAGTGAATCATCTAATTGGATTCTTCTTTTAAGTATCTGCTCAACATAAGACTTGTCATGGTATGTCTCCAAGTCTTCTTGACCAACTATTGGAATGTCCACAATGCCCTGTACATGGACTTCCAAGTTGTATGCTGATATCAATGACAGAACCAATGAATGTCTTCCTAAGTTAGATGGAAGTAAATCGGCAACTTTCGAGAACTTGGGACTCGTAAGATAAACATTCCTCTTGGTTTCTTTCACATCCATATTATGTGCCTAATCTGGCGTGCGCAAGATACTTAATGTTCATTTCCAGATATACTATACATTATCAAATTTTTGAATTAGAGGCTCTATCGAGTTGGTCACGCATCTACTCCAATCCCTAATTCCTGCCTCGATGCATTGCTTTTCCTCGCTAGCTCCCTTCATTTTGTTAACTGCCTCTTGATATTTTAGTTCTTTTCGTAAAAAAGATACCAATAAGAGCACCCGGCAATGTTCACCCTGGAGTAAAAGGGCGGATAAATAGTCAGTAAAAACTATAATGTCCGCTTCATGTGGCCCCTCTTGCTTTAATGAAGAGCATACCCAGGCACTAATTGTCAGCTTTATATTCTTGGTTGTAGCCTTTGCGTTGAAGAATAATGGTGATTCATTCCTCTTTGGTTGTTCTTCAATCCATTTTGTAGAGACTGATCTAATAATTGGCCTATCGTGGTTATACTTCAAGCGGAGTTTATCTCTGAGTGAGGTCATATCAAAATCCTTGACCTTTTTCTTGTACTCCTCGTCCTGAATAACCTCTTGTCTTATCGAGGAAGGAAGTTCTTCTAGAATTGATGTGGAAAAGGACTCGGCTTCATCATAAGTTTCAAGTTTGGGTTTCTTGATTGGAGACACACTTGTATGCTTTATTCTCTTGGAAGGTGACTTGGAAGGTGACTTATTTGGAGAAAGTACTCGTACAAATTTTGGCGAAGATCCTGTCTGAGATGGTAGTAACTGCTGCTTGTATAATTTTGAAGTGCTTGAATTTGAAATCAACGAATGGCTTTTATCAGAATTTCCTGTTTTAATATTACGTCGTTGTAATTCTTCTCGGATATCTCTCTTGATTCTCCATGGCAATGATTCAAATACTTCCCAATCGATTTCTGGTTCATCTGGAACATCAATTGATTCTGAAAAATTTTTCTTTTGCAACTTCACATTTTTTGGTAGCATACTTGATCCGTGTACCACATTTGATGGGACGTTTCCCTTCATGTGCTTGAAATTCGCAGAGAAGTTTAGTTTAGACTGTCGGGAGTTTTTCAATGTGCTCACATCCACCAATTTTGTAATAGTTAATGCAACTCCTCTCAATTCTTTGACTGGAACATTGAGCATCCTATACAAACTTTTTGTTTCGGCTCCAATAATTCCCCAATCATTAGTTGGAGTTCCAAGTCTCGAGGACTTGTGAACGAATTCACATATGCCCATTCCTAAAAACTTCTTTGTAACAACTGGTGCTCCAGGAGCTCGCTTCGCCAACCTCAAGCTCAAACTAGACCCGCATACACCCAATGTAATTAGTCTTGAATACAATTCTTTAGAAAGCCTCATAATAAATTCCTCGACTTGAGCCATCTCGTCAAACCTAATTCCATAGTTGACATCTACCGAAATTGATTTCCTGCCAAGAATTGACTCAGGGTTAGTTGTATCAATGAAAATACTCGTATTGTCAATTCCTCGTGCATATTCAAATAATTTGGTTCCAGTTTTGACTCCCAAGGCTTTGTTGAGCTGAATTTTGTCAAATTTCAACACATCCTTTATGGTAGGATCATCCATGTTTGGGGAATTAAGGTTTGTCAGAAGCTTGCTTACCACACTCTTTCCAATTCCAGGTAAATCTTTAACACGTACTGTTTCCAAGAACTTTGGAATTTCATCATTTAAAATGAAATAGTTGTCGGGTTTAGCTTTTCTCAAAGCAAGCTTTGCCAAAAGAATATTAGAGGAAACCCCAATGCTAACTGGGCAAGTTGTCAATCGGTAAACATCTCTTCTAATTTTTTGGCATAACTCCTGAATGGATTCAATACTATTTGATGACACTTCAACTAATGCTTCATCGATCAGTACTGGAAAAATATTTTCCAAATTCTCTAATGCGATCAAGTAGTCATAAAATGACCCTGAGTGCTTTTCATATGAATCAAAGTCATAGGGCAACGTTTTCAACTCGGGGCAAAGTGATTTAGCTTTTCCTAGCCACATCCCGTTTCGTACTCCAGACTTACGAGCAACATAGTTACAACTAGCAACATCTGAAGTCTTTCCACCATGGGTAACTGCAATTGGGTCCCTATTAATATCCAATTCTTGATATAAAAGGGTGGAAGCTGTTGCAAAAAAGCAATCGAAATCGATATGAAGAACAACTCGTTTAGACTTCAGCGGTATTCGGTTTTTGTTTTCCTCTACAATCTTCCTTAAAAACTTCAATCTCAAATCAGCTTTCCATGAACTTAGATGGTGAAGTCGAGAATGTGCAAAAAAGTGCTTTAAGAAGTCGGGATGCTTAGCATCAAAAATCCTTCCATTGGGCAACTTGGGTCTTGTGAAAGTAGACTTCCCAGTGAAATCATTTTTCTCAAGATTATTATTCATTTCTTCCTCTTCTTCCTCAACCTCTTCTTCTTCTTCATCTTCTCCGCCTTGAAATAATTCTCTTTCTATTTCTTCCTTTTCTTCGTCCTCTTCTTCTCCTTCTGTTTCTTCTTCTGCATCTTCTTCTTCATCTTTTTCTTCATCTTCTTCTTCTTTGCCCAGAAGAGATTCTATGTCATTTGGAACGAGATCCGTTTCAATTTGATTATCTTTCTCATCAACATTTGGTTCTTCATGAACTTCTTCGTCATTCTTATTTGGCAAAGTCAATCGTTGTTGTCCTTGATCAACCTCTTGAATTAACCTATATTTACGCCAATCTAATAGTTCCAACTGTTCGATTGAGTCAACAATCCATTTGGCTCGAACCACTTTGTAGTTTTTAAACTCTTTCCTCTTTCGTGGGGTCAAACGGTCGCAAATTATGTGGGTTGCTGCTCCCTTATTTGTTAAATAGCTCAAAAATTTACCTCCGTATGTAATGACTAGCCTATGAATTTCATTGATGGAAGGATTTGTGTATCCATTGACGTGAATTATACATCCTTCAAAAATAGGTTTATCAATGCTTACACCTCGGCGTTTCCTATCCCATCGAATATAATCTGCATCTGCCTGTTGCTGCTTAAGATGCTTGTTGTGAAAATAGCGGCCGTAATCACCAAAACCGTGAGCCTGTCCTACTTGCTCGCTTTGCTTCTCATCATCGTCACAGTCTTCATCGTCATCTGTAGGTTGTTCAACTTCACCTGATTCCTGAATAGAGGGCGCACGTCCAGATTGTTGTCCAATATTCAAGAGAACTTCGTCTAAACCATCATCAAAGGGGTCAAAACTCAACAGATGGTTTATGGAATTTGTAACGGGTGTAGAGGCGCCTTTTGGTGTGGCCAACACGCGTCCTTCATTAAAAGACCTCTGCAGGCGTTGCAGAACACTCTTCACATACGAAATGAACAGATTATCGTCTAATGATTTTAGAAAGCTCCTATGGAGTATCAGATTGTCTTCATCAAAGGCATCCTCTGAATGATCATGCATCAACTGGTAACATTAGATGCTAACGCTCACTAGATCAATAGGGTTTCAGTTCGATTTGTGCTAATAAAAGCAACAAAAGGTCGTGCTTACCAAAAAAATGATTAAATCTAGTTCCCACCTGATCAAAACATATTCTGTTGTTTCTCTGATTTACTGATATCAATCAAGATGGTATGTTCGTTCTAGGTAAAATCTAAAAGGCTCAGCTGTTTCATTGTCATGGAGACGTGAATGAGAGCGTAATAATGATCTGAAAGTTTTGTATCGTGTCATTCTGAAATAGGAAATCGGGTTAGGCGAGACGAAGGTTGAGAGGGATACAATATGTGGACCAGTTAAATCCTGTCCGGTGTCCTTCTTTTCCAACCACTATCTAAACATGTCCAGTACTAACGGAAAGGCTGAGAAATTGTCTGAAAAGCAAATTGCCGAGTTTAAGGAAGCTTTCTCCTTGTTCGACAAGGACAGCGATGGAAAGATCACTACCAAGGAATTGGGAACTGTGATGAGATCCTTGGGCCAAAACCCATCTGAAAGTGAGCTCACTGATATGATAAACGAGGTTGATGTTAACAGTGATGGATCCATCGACTTCCCAGAATTCTTGACCATGATGGCAAGAAAGATGAAGGACACTGACTCTGAGGCTGAAATCGCCGAAGCATTCAAGGTTTTCGACAGAAATGGCGATGGTAAGATCAGTGCTGCTGAATTGAGACATGTGTTGACTTCCATCGGCGAAAAGTTGTCCGATGCAGATGTTGACCAAATGATCAAAGAAGCTGACACTAACAACGATGGCGAAATCGACATCCAAGAGTTCACCCAATTGTTGGCTGCCAAGTAATCACACTAGTCTCTATGACATCCCTTGTGAACTGTGTACTCTAACGAAGTGGTTATGCTGACTACGAGTTCTCTCTTTCATTCCACTTGAGACATTGCTATCTCTCGTTGATGGAATAGTTTCAAGTTCAATACGGTGTATAAGTTAAGTTATAAGTTATATTTATCTATCTGGTAGCAATTGTAGTAAACTTGCGCTTGAAAATTCCCTAAAAATATTCTCTGCAATTGGCGAATAAATATAAACAGGATTACAAACACACATACGATCAATCGAAGGGTGGTCCTGAAATCCTGGATCCATGTGACACACAATAAAAAATAGAATGCTGGGACAGTCTAATTTGAACGATAGGCCCGGTCAGAGACAAGGGGGATATTATCGGCTGAATAGATCAAGAAAGGCAAAGACCAATTCAGATTCAAATGTCAACGATATGCCTAACGATGAATCGAAGATGAAGGCAAGACAGGCCAAGTTTGCGAGCCAGAAGCCAGAAATTGGCTTTATCAGTCGTGGTGAAGTCTCCAAACTACAAACCACCTCAGGAGAAAGAGAGAAATACTACAGACAAATCTTGTCAACTTTTTCGGTTTACTGCAACAAAAATCCATCGTCCCCTTGTAACTTGAATGAAAAACTTTCCAGCTTACACAGAAATGAGAGCAATGAGTCGGTGACTTCACAATCAGAGGGACTGGACTTAGATTCAATATTACAGTCCTTACGAAAGCTTAGAGAGGCATTGTTAAACTTAGCTCCAGATCTGTTCTCTAAGGAGGTATTCTTATTTTCCATGAGATTGGGTACCATAGTGGGTCATTACCAAACATACGTTCCAAGCATAATGTATTTGCTTGAACGAACGACTTTGAGTAGTGATGAGATTGAAGAAGTTGGATTTCTCTACGTTTTACATTTGTCACATTTCAATAACCAAAATACCAAGGCGCTAAGCGTTTACTTCGAGCATATCCCGAATCTGGAAGTGATACATGTCTTGAAATTTTGGATACATAAAGATTATTTTAACTGGCTTCGAGTATTTAATAGGGAGACAGACATATCGAGATCGCTGTTGATGAAACATGGTATTCCAACAATCATGCAGAATCTTGTTACTGCAATGAGTTCTGCTTACTTTACTTTCAACCTAAATAATTTGGAGTCATACTTACCCCAAGGTATGACTTGGTTAGAATTTGTTAACAAGTACAAAATTTCATGGGTATTAAGAGGCAATGATATCATAATTAGAGAAAGAAAGAAAGTAGTGTCAAAATAGGTAGATAATGCATTTGTAACTTATTCGTTTGTAATAATTTCCTTTTAACCCACCTTTCGCAACTATACGGTTTAATTAGTGCGCATATCAAAATCGACTTGAAATCCCTACACCGTCATTAACTTCCACAGTTTTCAGCTTTAACAAGCAACACACAACCTTGAATATAATCCTCTGTTTGTAACGAGAGATGGATAAGTTGCCGGATCCTATCAAAATAGATGACGTTACGTCTGGAAAAATTGATCCGACATTGATCTACAACGAATTGGATAGATTGAAACTTGAAATAAACATATTAAGAAATGACATGGCATTATTTGTGAAAGCTTTGGCCACTATCCCTCCCAATCAAAGTCAACATGAGTATTACACAGTTGTCCTGCTGAGACTTAAAACTGTACAAAATAGCATCAAGGATTATTGTGCACAGTACAATAAACTTCTCCCCATAATTAACCTATCCCAAATCAAGTTGGGACACGAGGTAGAAATAATACCTCAAAATGGAGTCAGTGGAAACACACCGTCAGGTTCAAAACTGACTGTCAATAAGGCGAAGACAGGTTCCAACCAAAAAGCCGTGCATCCTGCGTTAAAAAATTCCACGACCAAGACCAAGTGACTCGGATTTCACCACAAGTCAACATATCTCGTGCAATTGGCGGGCTTACATTTCACGACGTGATCAGCAATAATACTTCAATTCTACGTTGATATAGTATTTAGAGACAATTTTCGATGTAGAAAAAAATCTTTGAACAATTTACTTAACGCATAGCACCATATACTTCAATTGAAACTTTAAGGAACCTGGCTGGGTTTTAGTAAATTTAATGCCTTATGTACTGATATTGTATCATGCATAAGCATCTTCATCTGCACTTTTCGATTGCTTATTAGTGATCATCTTCAATAAAGCTGGGGTTACCCTGAACTGACTCACAATTTCCATCAAACATATAAGGCGATGGAAACGCACCGAAGAAAGTAAGTTGATCAACTGTCGAAACACAATGTCTGCTGCTTTGAAAGAAACGTTCGAAAGATGCAAAAAGGAGGGTCGTAACGCATTGGTGACTTTCATCACTGCTGGTTACCCCACTATTGAAGATACCGTCCCCATTTTGGAAGGAATGCAAAAAGCTGGTGTGGACATCATCGAATTGGGTGTCCCCTTTTCTGACCCTATCGCTGATGGACCAACAATTCAAGTCGCTAATACTACTGCCTTGTCTAACGGTGTTACTGTTGTGAAATGCTTGGAGTTGGTCTCTTTGGCAAGAAAGCAGGGTGTGACTATTCCTATCATCTTGATGGGTTACTACAACCCCATCATGAAGTATGGAGAGGATAAGTTGATTGAAGATGCTGCCAAGGCGGGAGCAAACGGTTTCCTTGTTGTTGATTTACCACCTGAAGAAGCTATCAAATTCAGAACTACTTGCTCGAAGAATCACTTATCATATGTGCCATTGGTTGCACCAGCTACCACTGACCAAAGATTGGAGGTTTTGGGTAAAATTTCCGACTCCTTTATCTATGTGGTGTCTAGAATGGGTGTTACTGGTGCCTTGCAGACCTTGGAGACTGGTATTGAAGAGTTGTGTGCAAGAGTCAGAAAGTACGCTCCAAATGTCCCACTTGCTGTTGGTTTCGGAGTTTCTACTAGAGACCACTTCTTGTCTGTGGGTGCAGCTGCAGATGGTGTTGTGATTGGCTCTAAAATTATCACTACAGTTGGCAACTCTGCCCCTGGTGAACGTGGAGAAGTTGCCTATCGCTTTGTGAAATCTATCTTGGGAGATGGTTACACTCCAAGTGCTACCAAGAATACCGAAACCAAAGCTTCTATTGAGTCAAATCCAGTACAGCCAGTTCTTGAAGAAGCACATGAATTCAGCCCCAGATTTGGTGATTTCGGAGGACAATATGTGCCAGAAGCATTGCACGCGTGTTTGGCCGAGTTAGAAAGAGGATTTGAAAGTGCCGTGGCGGATAAGGAATTCTGGAATGAATTCAAATCCTTGTACAGTTACATTGGCAGACCTTCGTCTTTCCACAAAGCTGAAAGATTAACCGAGCACGCTGGTGGTGCTCAAATCTGGTTGAAGAGAGAGGACTTGAACCACACCGGTTCTCACAAGATTAACAACGCTTTGGCACAAGTTTTAATTGCTAAGCGTTTAGGCAAGAAGAAGATTATTGCCGAGACTGGAGCCGGTCAACACGGTGTGGCAACTGCCACTGCTTGTGCCAAATTTGGCTTGGAGTGTACTGTCTTCATGGGTGCTGAAGATGTGAGGCGTCAAGCTTTAAATGTGTTCAGAATGAGAATTTTGGGTGCCAAGGTTGTTGCCGTTACAAATGGTACTCGTACTTTACGTGACGCGACTTCGGAGGCTTTCAGATACTGGGTTTCGAACTTAGAGTCCACCCACTATGTGGTCGGTTCCGCTATCGGTCCTCACCCATACCCTACTTTGGTTAGAACTTTCCAAAGTGTGATTGGTCAAGAAACAAAGGAGCAATTCAAGAACTTGAACAACGGCGCTTTGCCTAATGCTGTTGTTGCCTGTGTTGGTGGTGGATCCAATTCCACAGGTATGTTCTCGCCTTTTGAACACGACAAGGAGGTCAAATTGTTGGGTGTTGAAGCTGGTGGTGAAGGTTTAGATTCCGAGTATCATTCTGCCACTTTGACTGCAGGTATTCCAGGTGTTTTCCATGGTGTCAAAACGTATGTTTTGCAAGATAGTGACGGTCAAGTGCATGATACTCACTCTATTTCTGCAGGATTGGATTATCCTGGTGTTGGACCAGAATTGGCTTACTGGAAGAGCACTGGTCGTGCTGAGTTCGTTGCTGCCACCAACGCTGAAGCCTTGCGTGGTTTCAGGTTGTTATCTCAATTAGAAGGTATCATCCCAGCTTTGGAATCCTCTCATGCTATCTTTGGGGGTGTCGAATTGGCTAAAACAATGTCGCCAGACCAGCATGTCGTGATCAACATTTCTGGAAGAGGTGATAAGGACGTGCAAAGTGTTGCTGAGGCTTTGCCCAAGTACGGAGATATAATCGAATGGGACTTGAGATTTGAAGAGGATCCTTCTAAATAATTGTATATGTTAACTAAATTGTCAGAGGCATTTTCATCATTAAGATCACTGTAGAAGTCCAACCCAAAAAGTTCTTAGCTCCTTGTGATGCTCCTGTTTCGTCGTTGTACTGCTCCCACACGTATCCAGTTTTCTGCCAGTTGGACACGATATTATTTATCAAGTTTAATCTCAATTCTGAGTAAGTTCTTGAAATCTTTTCGTTTAATTCTTTGCTTGAAAATTCCACGGAAGCATCTTGATAATATTGTAAACATTCCAAAACCAAGTAATTAATATTAATCCATATGGGTGATCTCCAATAATCCTCCCCAGTTTTGTAATGTGGGTCTGACTTTGACAAAGATCTGATACCGAACTCACTCCATAATTCATCTGGGTTTGTTAATTGATCCAAGATATGTTCGAGTTTTTCTGTATCTTGGGGTGGTATCAACTTTGTCAAGAAAGGGAATAAAGAAATGTAACCCTTGCGGCAAAAGAAAATATTTTCGTCATCATCATCAACGGTTGTGTCGCAGTATGTTTTTTCTTCAGGAGACCAGTGAATTTCGTCCAAATTTTTAATGATCTCGTCTTCTATTTTTGAATAGTAGGAAAAATCAGATTGGTTTTCGGTCATTTTTGCAATTAATTTCATCGACCTAGACATCACACCAACCCATGCAAGTAAATCAACATTTAATTCAGCTACGTCAGCTGGAATTGCTCTTGGATAATCATCCAACCCACTTGCAAGACAATGAGTTAAAGTGCGGCCTCTCCATCTATACGCTTCCTTTGTTTCACCTCTATTAAATTCGGTAGTTAACCCTTGCTGTGAACTCCTGAAATTCTCATAGTACAATTTCAACTTTGGATAGAATTCTTTAGTATAGTTGCTCAATAATTCTTGATTGGACATAAGAACATTCCCAAGTGGAAGCTCGTCCGTGAATGAACCAGAGTCTTGAATTTTAGGTATTTCCTGCTCAAAATTGGTTTCTTTGTTCATTTTCTCTAATAAATAGGTAAAAGCAAGCATCAAAGTTGGAGGATTGACTATTTCTGGACTTTGGGTAATAAACTGTTCGGGCACTCTTGATCTCAGTTCAGGTCCCAAAATTTGTTCTCGGGCAATCCAACCATTACTGTCTATCAAGTTGAACCACGACTTCAAGATCTCAAAGGCCAAGTCCGAATCATAATCCAAAAGTGGTAACAAATGAAAGCCTTCATCCCATAAAAATCCTCTAGGAAAGAATGGTCGAGAAGGCACCAAAGTAAAGAGCTCATGTGGACCCTCAAGTGCCCCCTCCAAAGTGTATGATTCAAAGGAATCCTCGTCAAATACTGTTTCTCTATCGATTAATTGATCGCCGTAAAAATAAGATATTCCTCCTAAAAGTCCCGAAAGTACTTCCTTTGCAAATTCTTCAAATTTGCTGGATTTATGAAATGGTGAATTTAAAGGAAAAATAGACTTAAACTTCTTGTCAAACTTTTTTAATGCTAATTCAATTTTCTCTTCGATATTTTCTTGGGTAATCAACTCAGTGGTTGGAGTTTGTGCACTCTTGAATAAAATATCAAATTCGGAGGGTCCTTGGAAAACCTTTTGAACAAAATGTAAATTTCCTTCGTAGCCTTGCAAGTCTCTGAGTAAATATGCTTGCTCTGGAGGTAAATCTATACCTTGGTATTTCTCTGCCAATTGTTGGACTGATTCTTGTAACAAAGTCATGAAAATTTCCTTCGATTTCCAAACATTATCATCAGGAACAACTAATGAAAGATGATGTGTCTTTGTACAGTCAGTATGCTTGTCAATTAATGGAGAAGCTCTTGGGTGGGTGTTTGAGTTTGGTCCATCTGTGATGTCTAAATTGAAAACGCCCAATTCCTCAGAAACTCCCAGCAAGTTCAATGTTGAATCATAACCGGAATTATCTCTTGGATTGTCTAAAACGAGGCTACCGGTTCTCTCATAAATTCCATTTGAATTTCTCTCTCCCTCTAAACCAGAATACCAGACGAAAGAAATCTTAGTATTTGCATATCCCTCATGTGGCTTTGATCTGATTTTCACTCCCCATGACTTTCCGTCGGAACTTTTAACAAAATCGATAGTGATTTTTATGTGATTGTCCAAGTCGTCAATTATTTGGCGGCCCCCAATTCTTGGATCATAGCTAACCCAGTTAGCTTTTCTCATATTGTCATGTTGTTCATAGGCATGCTTTGCTTTACTGACACCTCCGTAGTCATCCATGCTGAACCAGAAAAGTCCTGACAACAAAGATCTTGGAATTCTTGGACGAATGCCGAAGTATAATCCCGATCTGTAAGGACCCCATAAAAGTGAATCATCTGAATCTATGGAAAACTGGTCATTTGGTGTGATTAATCCTTCATCGCTAGTATCAAATAAGTCAAACTTCACCTCTGTTGAAGTGCAGCTTATCAATAATGCAAGCAAACTCAACAAGGATTGCCAATGCATATTGGATTAGAAGCCTATTTCGCCAATTGAATAATATGTTGTGAGAAATCTCCACTGTGTGCCTGATACGAATCTCAAATGAAAAATGAGAATTAGATGCTCCCGAGCATCAGATGTGGCCTCTGAAGCGTGACTTAGGAATACGATTGAGTTATGGGGTGGATGGTAATGGACTTCCAAATGTGGCCAATAAGAGGACTGGGGTAGACAGAAGCATCGATTTAAGTTACGAATTCCCAAGAAAATATAAGGGAATAAAACTACATGAGATTGGCAAGGCTAGGTATAAGTTAAGAATTGGCAAGGTCCATGGGAAGCCCGAACTCCCCAAAGCAAATAACAGAAGAGTACGATCCTCAAAATTCTCTACGTCAGATGATATATACATTCCTCCATATTTGCTTGAAGCTGTTGTCAATGAAGCCAAAACGATTGTATCTCCTATTTCCTTCGACTCGAGTTACTCATCTGTTTTTGAATTAGTTAATGTCAGAGCTCGGAGAATCAGTCTTCCAGAGCGTTTGGCCATATACATTACGGGTGAATGTGGTAATTTTCTTAATCTTTCGTTACTTCGACTTGAGCGTAGTTCACTTCAACATGCCTCGAACTTGAAATGTGTGTCAGATATCATATGTCCAACTTTGGCCAACCCCCTCCAAATATCATTTTCGGAACCCATTAAGCAGATAGAAGTGTCACCTCAAATTTTTGAATTTGTTCCATGTTACATGTTGGTACGAACAGATACAAAAATACATGTCTTACGTTACTTTAGAAGTGCTGCAAATGCATTTCTGGAAGAGAGCTCAAACCTCCAGGTAGATGTTATTGGTGAAATACTGGCAAATGATCTAAAAGGATTAAACTTCGCATACGTTTCCTTTAACCCGGTGGATTTTAATGTATTCTGTGCCATCGATATCGAAGGAAATTTCGGGCTATGGAGGGCTCGAAGTGTACGATCAAACATTGTGAAAATAAATGAAGAAGTATTTCCAAGCACACTAAAAGACCCGTCAGATTTGTCAGATTGGAAAAGAGTTATTTGGTCTCAAGATTCTCAAAGCCTTTACATTATCAGTCGTTCCAGTATTATTAAAGCTCAAATTGGAAAACAATGTGAGTTTCAAAATATGGTTACATCTAATACTTGGTCGAGAATTATCGATGTGGTTAAAATCAATAATTATACATTATTATTGACCTCAAAAGAATTGGTTTGGTTTGAATCAAAAGAATCATGGGTAAAGTTAATCTCATGGAAGCATTTTTTAGATGATTCGGACACAACAATGAAGTTACAAGCTACTTATCTCAGTAATGACAATGTCATTTGTCTTATTTATTCACAGTTACATCCCTTGATTTTTGTCTATACATTTGGATATGCTGCCAACATGCCTTGCAGTATTCGGGACCCATACGTTATAAAGAAAAATTCAAAAGATAAGATACTTGATATGCGTCTTGTTGAGCTAAAAGAAAGCTTTTTTAGGTCGACAAAAGGATTGGATCCTGATGAAGAGACATTGGTCGATGCAGAAGATATTGAAGAACTTAATGATGATGTAATTGAAGTAGAGGAGTCACTTAATGAAATACGCAATTTTGGAATATTTGAAGTTACAACAAAATTTGAAATCACAATGATAGGATATTCTAATGAAGAAGGCTTGGTGGTTGAATCTACCAAGAATGAACATTTCACTGATAAAAATCAAGAATTGACAAATATGAGTGACACCGGGTTACTTGAGCTTTCTATTCCTCAGATCGATTATATCATCGAGTTGTCAAAAATGAATAATCACGGTGCCAGTCAGAGTATTGAAGCAATTCAGAGTTACGCATTTGCATTGGGAGAAGGTGCATTCAAATTTAAGAAAATACAGGGAGATCAAATCTTGCCTCGTTTTTTATCACTTCTTGACATTTCAGACAAAATTCCCTATTTTGTTTCGGATATTGCAGAGTTTGACTTAATGATTGAACAATTTACTGGATTTTTTGAAAAAAAAAATATTTATTTGAATAATATCCTTAGCAATGTGTTCAATAGGCGTTCAAGATTCAAAGAAAGAAATAACAAGATGAGAATAATAAGTAATATTGAGGATTTGCATGAAATTCTTAAATCAATTTTTCTATCTTCCAGAGAATTGTGTTCGTATAATAACTTTAACGATCTTCAAAAGTCTGCAATGCTTATTGGTTCTTCACTCATAAAGGCCAAGGCACAAGAATTTGATGGCTATTACAAATCAAATTATTTGAAAACCCTTAATAACTCTCTGGATAGCGTTCAAGGGTTACTATCTGGGTGGGACCTGAAATCCCAGATATCAGAGTCTCAATATGAGAATATTGTTCCTCCCCTGTCGCTCCCATCATTAAAACAGGGAAGTCAAAAGTCGAATAAGATTTTGAGTCAAAAAAGGTCCCAGGAAACTCAATTAAATATGCAATCTCTGCTTAGCTATGACGAAGGCGAGACTGATTTTTCGGCTCCTACTCAAGCACTTCGATCCTCTCAATTACATTCACAATCACAAAAGAAATCCAGGTCATTACAATACTCCAGTCAACCACGAATGAAAAAGAAGAAAAAGGGTGGTTTTGCATAGTTGGTAGCATATGGATTATGTAACTTTAATAGATAATTAGAAGTGAGCGGTTAATTTTTTATTAACTGTACACACAACCTCAGATATAATTTTAAGTACATATTGAAGATTTACTTTAACTATTTTCCCCTTTGTTAGACAATTTATCCAAGTTTAACGTAAATAAAAACAACTAGAAGCATTTGCTTCGTCTTCAAAGAACAGTTTTTCTTCTTTGAAAAGTTTCAATCCAAGCATTTTGCAATATTTTAAGAATTTGGCAAAACTACAAAATAAATATTGGTAATCTAGACTTGGTAAAATGATGCAAATATTACCTCTACGAAGTATTGAACAGGGGACGGAATCCAGGTTGTATAGCTTCTAAGCACTGTTATATTCATATGAATTACTGAATTCTCTCTTGAGTAAAAGAAGCTCAGATGTGTGATTATCGTGAAAATCAGCCCTGTGCGTGCACTAGTTTTTCTCACTAGGAAAATTGCCAAGGAGCGTTTTTAGTTCCAAGGAGTTTTAAAAGTATTCCTGATCAATGAAAAAGAGGGAAATACTTGGGTTATGTCAACAATGAAAAAATTGACATAATTTGAGCAATTCTATTAATTTTTCCTTTTTCAGGCGCATGATCCACGCTAACTATCGATAGTGATTCCAGTACAATTTGTTGCAATAACCGAAGTGGTGAATAGTAGGATTTCCGACGATAGACCTCAATACTCTAGGAATTTTCAGAAAATCCTTAAATACAAAGCTACCATAAACTTTGGCTTTAACAATTACAAAAGGAAGTGTGTTCACCAGCACAGTAAAGAAACTCAATAAATTTTGTTGATTCTAAAAGATGTCCTCTATCCCAACTAGGAAGTAGGGAATATTTGAATACACTCCAAAGTAATATATACTGATCTATATCAAGAACTGAACATATTAGATCTAACCAGGATACAATTTAGAAATTATATATTTGAGAGAATCATTTTGACCCAATTTAGCGGTGAGTACACGCTCATGGCTAGACGCAGCCATAGTACCTGGTAAAAATGAGGTTGCATCAATGTCCCATGATTTTACATGATTAATAAATTCATTCAACGAAGTTTGCATGGTACATTTAGAACATTCAAAAATAACAGTACATGCAATGTGAAATCCGACAAATTAAAAATTGCATTCTTTGGATCCGACGACTTCAGCGTGCATGCTTTGAACAGGTTATTGGAATACAAGAATTCGAATCCTGAGAGGATAGACTCTATACATTTAATAACCAGAAGCCTGAAATTTCGAGGTAGAAAGTCCAAGACTCACCCAGATCTTCCTATTATCCGTTTTGCAGAAAACTTCAGCGATATTGAAGTATCCAGAGTCGACAATGCAAAAAATATTATTGATGTTGGCGATGTTCAAAACTTTGACTTGGCTATCGCTGTTGCATTCGGAGTTTTGATACCAGGAAAATTCATTGAAAGTTGTACATATGGTGGCTTGAACATACACCCTTCCCTTTTACCAAAGTACTCTGGTTCTTCTCCGATTCAATACACACTTATGAATAACGACAAGACTACCGGGTGTACAATTCAGACCTTACATCCTACAAAATTTGACCAAGGAAATATCATTTTACAGTCAGAGGAAATTGAAGTTGGAAGTTCAGACAACTTTTTGAGTTTGCAACAAACATTAGGCATTGTTGGATCAAATTTGTTGATTGAAGTATTACATAAAAGTCTCTTCAAAAACTCTGGTATCTCTATCAAAAGCAACAAATATCCCTTTTCACTAGCAGCTAAGATACCTGCATCAAAGTCCGAAATTTTATGGGATAAGCAAAATTCTGAACAAATGGAGTGTTTAGAAAAGGCACTAGGACCTCTACATTCATTCACATTTGTTAATATAAAAAGGAAAGGGAAGGAAGTGCGTGAATTTCAAAAAGTTGAAATCTCTGGTATTTCGATTATAGATAAAGACCAAGTTGAAGACATTGAAGGGAGGACGATTGAAGTGGGGCAGTTTAAATTACAGGACGGCGAAGAAAGCAAGCTTATTATAAAAACCTTGGATGGTTACGTTTCAGCACGCAAGCTTAAATTTCAATGCTGTGATGAAGAAACGCCAGCTTTATTCATGAAAAAATTTGAAAAGCGTACAGGATCAAGCAATTTTATATTTTCTACGAGAAATTAAATTGGAAAATTGATTCAGGATTAAAATACTTTATATTACGTAATAATTAGATAGAAGAAATCAAGATTTAGAGTATTATTTGACAATGCTTATTGAATTCTTCAACTGCTATTGTAATCTTGTTGTAAAGGAAGTTTCTACTTCCTTTTTCTGGGATAGGAAGGAATGGTCCAGACTTTTTCTTTAGCTGAATACTAATTCCTGTTGGTTCCATTGATATAGACCGCACTTGGTCAAGACGTAAGATCCATTTTGAGACAAGAGTGTTAGTTTCGAAAAGAATAATAAGCTTGAAAGTCACCAACACTGCCTTTTCCTCACCCGAAAGTAGCAAATGCGCCAAATATTTCTCTTGTAAATATATACCCCCATCAACAGCATTAAGCCAATATTGACCTTGTGCCTCTCTTTGAGAGTATGGTTTGACAACCGAGTTATTTGCAATAAATCTGGGCAACCTCACCTTGTCTAATCCCTCTGCATCAAAAACTGTGGTTGTATTTCTGATTCCTTCACTAACATTAGATGCAAAATCAAAGAATCCAATAGCAGTTTTTGTCGGTAAACCAACCATTCCTTTACCAAGTCCTTTAAAGAATCCTGCAGCTCCACCAGTTGCCGCACCTTCGATTGGGGCTGAGGCGATTCCAGTTACCCCTGAAGCAATAGATTCGTAAAAGGAGTTCGCACCAGAGGCCATGCCATACAATGCATGTTTGGGCTTGTTTCGACGTTGAGAGAGCCTTCTCCGCTCTTGGAACTTCTTATCCAAAGTTACAACGGAAAGTCCCTTAGCAAAAGATCCAGTCATTTTTGCAAAAGAATCACTGAAACCAAAAATTGACTTTTTCAAAAAGCTCAAGCCACCTTTTGCGATTCCGATTCCTAATTCTTGGGGCCTATCATTAATAATAAATCCTTGATATGGTTCATAGAAAATGTCAAGAACTCCTGATGAGAGGTGTTTAAATAAGCCCACAGGATTACCTAAGAAATCTGCTGAGCCAAGAATTTTGTGAACTTGATAAAAGAATGATTGACCATAATGAGTTTGAACAGATTCCAACAAAAGAGGAATCGGAACCCTGATATTTTCAATAAACAAAGCATTGAGTGAAATTGGAGCATCATTAATATTTCCTATAGCCATGGTCAAAACATTAAGGAAAAACATGAGGGTGTTCTGTGACGAAGATTTGTCATCAGCATTAATTCTATCAGTTCTAACAAATGATAAATTTGCTAGTGCAGGTTGCAAATGTAATGCTTCAAAGTATATGTCACTGCTGTCGGACAATTTTTTAGGAATTGGAAGTTCAAGTGATTCATCGCATAATTTGTCCACATGTTCTTTGTTCCAACTTGCACCAGGAATCTTCACAAAATCCAATAAGCTGAACAAAAAGTCTTCATCAATTTCAATTGTCAACTCTTGTAACAAGATTGTTGCATACTTTATAAACAAAACTCCATGGCTATTGTCCTTCACCTTGCAAATTGAACCAGAGAAAGTAGGGTGATTGTTCATTTCTTTGCCTGATTTTGGAATCACGCTAGGATACAAAATGATTGGAAAAATACCGCCATATAACTGATTGTCAATTTGTATCCATTTTAGCTTAAGACTGAAATTTTGATACAAATGTGATTCATTATATCTGAATTCCAAACCTCTCAAAGTAACATAGCAAAGCTCTTGTGACCTCGTATTAATCAAGGATATACCAAATCCTTCAAACTTCGTAATTATTTGGGTATGATAGTTTTCATCTGCTTCATTAGCTTCAAAAGTTTGCGACACATTATTCGAAGATCCAGACTTTGTCTTATTAATTTTGTACAAACTCAAAGACGGATCATAGTTAGTAATAATCAAAGATTGTGTCGGACCGTCAGCAACAACATTTAAATCCACAATCTTCTGCTCAGAAGAATTAATAGGAGGTAAGCGAAATGGCTTCAAGTTTCCAATTTCTGCTAAATTTACGGCTCTCTCTCGACCATGTGATCTGATGATCAATTCCTTTGAAATAGCATTAGGGTAATCATAGGCGTATGGCATCACACTCTTTGGGGGAATTTTATAGTATATTGGCTTGTAAACTGTATCATGCTTCACAACGTCACCATTTTCATTAACGTTAGGATCACTCTGATAAATGTAAAATTCTGAATCACTAAAGTTTCGAATAGAGAATGGCCAATGATTGTTTGCATTTTCAATCTGAATGAAAATAATTGCCTCTTCCATAGTGATATTAACTTTTAACAACACTTGTCCTATTCCATCCTTGAAGACCTTCAAGAAAATTTGGCCAACATCATCCAAAGTAAAAGGTGACGACCAAGATTTCGATGTAGCAAATTTGATCATCAAACACTTCCGATCAATATTTCGCAACCCATATAATGGAATACTACCCTTTCCATCTAATGCAATTTGAGTGCTTGTACCATTCTCAACAATCTGAATTGATTCATCCAAATTATTTTGTACAACATACCTTGGCGCAATTGTAACAACCTTCGACAATTTATACTTTCCTTCACCTTCTTTGACTGAGAGTGCAAAATTCGCTTCCTTTTGTTTACCTGATAATTGAGCAGAGAGAGACATTTCTTGGCCCAAGGCATCAAAACTTATTGGTACTGTCCAGCCCGTTTCATCAGCCTTAATCGTTACTCTATTCTTCCTATCACCATACTTTTCAAATGAGAACATACAAGGTGCTTTTGATTTTGAAGGATCTCCATTTGATTTTAAGATGTTTCCGTTCTCGTTAATAAACAAGTTCTTGCCAGTTTTGTTCAATATAACATAAGGTGAGTAAAGACTAACCTTTAAGCTATTGCTATCTGAGCTCTTATGGTAATGAATTCTAATTTTTAGCATTTGACCATTGTTGTGTCTCATACTGATATGATTTTCTCTTTTGAACTCACTATTGGGTGGAGTATTAATTATGGCAAAGTCAGATTTCAAAAACCCACATTCTTTTGGTTCGACACTAAGCAATAGAAGGCTTGAACGATTAACGACATGGACATAGCTCTTCACTCCTCTTGGAATCTCTCCATTCCAATCCCTTTTCAGTTTCTTATCATACAAGCGGTATGTAAAGTCGAATGGTAGCAAGTTTTCAATTTCAACAGGAGCGGAGATAATAATGGTCATGTGTGGGTAAATTCTCGCAAGAGGCTCTTCAGGGTCAAATTTTGCCTCAGCTTGGAAAAAGTAAGATGAATTTTCATTGTTCAGCTTTGACATACACTGTAACGAACGTATATCTTCAAAAAGATCTTTCCAATTCAAATATTCATTTGTCCAATCGAATTGCTCATCTGCTAGAATTGGCCTAACTTGGAATTTTCCTGAGTAGACACTATCGATAGGCAATGCTTGCTTTGAACCGGGAGAAATTTCTAATATAGTGACCTCGCTCTCACCGTAGCGAATTTTTATAGCAATTGGAATATCTGCATCATTTTGAATCTTTATGGTAGATCTTAATGAAATAGTCTTAACGTTGTCTTTACCTAGTACGATCTCACAAACCAACCGATTGTGGTAACCAGAAATAGCTGGCTTGAGCATGAACATTGATTCTCCTTCGCCCGTGGCCGAGATACCATGGATCTCTTCGTAAGGAGTACCAAGAATATTAACGCCCAATACTCCAGCAGCATCATTAGAATCTAGATTTTGACGGATCTTTTTCCAATCTTCAAAAGACCACGGAATGCTTTCACCTGCATTGATCACAGACCTGGGCTTAACACTCGAATCATTATCAGCCCAAACTTCAATTGCAAATCCTGTTTCATTTACAATAACATAAGGATTATCCTGACCTCTAGGTTTCAAGTGTTCTTCAGCTGTAATCAAGCTTGAAATTTGCGAAAGTAGAGCAACGGACCTTGAAGTGATGGTGATTTCAGCTAGTTTTCTGGAAATTACGTCAACTAAGACCTTTCTTTTTGTGCCAACAGAATTAGAAATGTAGATAGCTATGGGCCAAGGCTCAATCAAAGGTTCCCAAGAAGACTTTGAGTAATTATAAATATTCACAAACAGTTCAATATGCGTTTCAGCACTGAAGTCAGTAGACCAATTCATAGCCTTTATCTCAAATGGTTTAATGTTCATATCAAGCACAGGAAGTTCATGAACATCACCAATCAACACAAACCTCAAACCTCCAACACTAGCACAAAACTCTTCTCCCTTGATCACAACTTGAGGTGAATTGTTAATTCTCAGGTTATTTGACTTGATGGATTTATCGGTCAATACACTTGGAGCATACTGTGACAATCTTCGCTTGAAATCTTCCGAGAAGTCGAATGTTTGGTCCTTGGTAGCTAGAGAATCCTTGGTGTGTGAAGCATTGTATAATTCCGTTGCTTTATTAAGAATATTAGAAGCAAAGCGGATATCTCTGATTGAAACTCTAACAAGTACAGGATCAATTGATGCTTGAACGTTTGTAAGATAAGACAAATCAGAATTGCCTCTTGAATCATGTGCAAAGGATACAGAAAAGTCATCAATGATCCTATATTGATCAGAATCAAAACTTTTCATTCTTGTTAAGAACATACCAATATTGCTAGCTGCCATCGATATAATCTTTTGGCTTGTAAGTAACAACTGTTCAATCTTGAAAACTGCAGCTAAAGTTTCGATGTCAGAAGGATCTTCCAAAAGAATCACTGATGGATCCTTGATGTTAATGGAATAACTCAAATTCGACTTTAAAGGTTCCTTAGCAGCATCCTCTTGACTAATTGTGAATTTTTTTATAGATTCAGAAATGGAAGTTTGACTGCTTTCACTGGAATCATACTCAACTATCGGTTTTTCTTTCTCAAAACCACTTTCAAAAAATGTTTGCATCTCAAAAACACAATCCATTCCTAAGATAATCAGTGGTTTGTTTACTGTTAAAACCAATACAGTTTCTTTAATTTCTGACTGACAATGACTGGATGCGGTTAAGCAAAATTGATCCTCATTTGAATCATTGGACGGTATCAATTCTTTAAACTTGCTTTTACTATTCTGCCTTATATCCAGAAGTAACAAAGACTTGATATTCAATTTTGAATCGAAATTGCCATCTTCACCAAGATAGTAATCTAGATGAAATTTGTTCATAGTTAACGTAGCCAACCTTGCTGAGTCAATACTTTCTAAGCCCCAAGTGTTATTGTAGATTGAAAGTGACACGCTTGGAATTTCAAATGCTAATTTAACTTGCCGGGGACTATCATTAGATTTATCATCTCCCTGCAACTGGAATTTTTGAGCAGCTTCACCTTCAATTTTTGAAGAACTATTGTGCATGGCTACAGCATTTGCTGTCACCGCTTCTTGCTCAATGTCATTCAAATTGTCGACCTCATTCGATACCTCGATTACCCTTGCGAAGGAATCTCCCAAATTCATAAGATACTTGAGCTGCAATTCAGTCAACAGCAAACTAGTATCTTTCATCTTTCCTTCGACAAATATACTTGACAGTACATCAGTATATTCGTAATAGTCAATTTCAAATGCAATGTCTAAATTGTCGACTATCTTAGAGCTTTGTTGAACTTCAGGAAAATGAAACTTTGACCACATGTTAACATTTCGTATCCCTGCAAGAATTTTGTTTTTGAAATTTCCATCCTCCATCGGTATCAAGTCGTTCGATGCATAAATTTCTCCTAGGTGGGTTGTGAAGGTATCAAACTGGGTTTCACCATTATTCATTAATCTTGGGAAAATAACGATAGGCGCCTTGATAATGACATCAAACTTGGTTTTATTCGCATTTTTGATTGTATTGGCCAGATTGATGGCCGCATCTCTCGCTCTATCATATATTGCTTTCATCTTCAAAAATTGATTGAGATAGTCAAAGATACGATTGAATGAACTTTCAACAAAGTTAACAGTCAAAGATCCAGTTCGAAAATCAAGCGAATTGTGAAGTTCAACATTCGAATCACAATCGTATGACCGATACTTGAACTCAGCTAGATTATCACCTTGAATACTTATCAAATTTCTTAATGGTGAATTCTTGGGTACACCTTGATTGATCTCATCATGTAAGGACAATGCACCCAAAGTTCCACGAACTTCCATTTCTTCAGGTACCAAAAAGACGTAGAACTTAGCAGTGCTCAATTCAAGAGTAGCAAAGGTGAAATCATCATCATTCAAAAGTAAAATAACACTGTCTAAAGAAATATTCACAACAATTCTCTCTGGTGACAGCTCATCGCTCACATCGTTATGCTTCAATTCATCAGCCAAAGTGGGCTCAGCGTTTGGATCGGTAAATGTATTCAAAATGAAATTCAAAGTACTCAAATATGACTTGCGTGCAACCACAAATTGTAAAGTCGCAATATCCACCTGTATATCTTGATCAAAAACTTCTATGCTGATACCATTGTGCTCGACAAATCTTTGGGTTCTTTCATAATCAACTTTGAATATTTTCTTAGAATTTCTTGGGATTCCTGAGGAATTGGATGACACCAATCTATCAAACGATTCCATACCAGATTTTTGCATATTGTCAAGAATGTTGATTTCCTCTAGAGAAAAATCTACATGCAATGCTGAAAGAGTCTTAAAAAGATTTAAGTTTAAACCTTCTCCAATTAATTCCAACAATGGTTCAGCCGCCAATGAGGCACCGTCAACACATCTTGACAATGACAATTTAATAGATTCAACTGATAATTCGAATTCAAACAAGTGCTGTTCAGAGGACTCTTGCGTTTTTATTGGTTTTGACAATGATTCAGACGAAGAGTTGTAGGTATCTTCAATATCTCTCTCAGTCGATCCAAGGTTATAAGTGTCGAAAACACTAGACACATCACTCTCAACATCATCTAAATTTGGTATGGCTGCATCCAAAATTTGCATCATGGTTTTATATTGATAATCGTTCAATGATATGTCAATTCTTGGAACATCTCCACCAATTTTGAACTTAGGTAGGTTATAAGCTTCCGGTAACATTGAAATTCCGAGAACAAACTGGATATTCAACTTATCCAAAATGAGTGAAGTTCTATCACAATCCAGCCTATGTAATTGCTCCATTGTACTTTTGATATCAGAACCGACTAAGAACTGCGCATCCTGTAAATGAAGATTGAATTTATCATACATTAAGGTGTTCAATTCTTGCCAATCTTCTTTATTGTAAACCTCTTTTGCTTTAATTTCCTCAATCTTCTCTTTATCCGCCAAGGCACTAACAATACTGATATGTCCAGCATCAAGAACCGCTACGGGTGAAGTAATTTCAGAAGGGTCCAAAGGAAGTATAATCAATGGAGCCTGCAAATCTAATTTCATGTTTATGGTTTTATGTTCGTCAAGAACATACTGTAAGCCGATTCTGGTTTGCTGAGTAATTCCTTCCATAGTAGCTTCTGCTGCATTCATTATCGCTCCGATTGTATTAAGGTGAATTTTGGGAGGTTTAAAGAAATTGAAAACTTCTTCGAAAAATTTGGGATTGTGAAATATTGTCATAGATTTAAGCTTTCCCAACAAAAGGGAATCACCCTTCTCATCCAATGGATTTTGTTCATATAGCATTTGAAAGAAGGGATCGGCTTCAGTATCATCTAATTCCATATCCAGAGATTTCAATTGCTTTACATTGACAATATGTTTGTACAAAGATGAGCCTGTACCGTCTTCAATTCTGAATTCCTCCAACAGGAATTTTGTCAAAAATGAATCAGGTCTCTGATAGAACAGAGCCGTGCACCCCTCGAAAACCATTTCAGCCAAGTTGGACTCACCTTTACGCTTGATGTAAAGCCCACCTTTCTGCAAGGAGGCACCAATTTCGATTTTTACCCGTTCTCTGGGTATTTCGATTGAGTCTAATTCATCCTTTTGATCATCATAATCGATTGCATCGTACAAAGCTTTTCTTTGAGCTTCTGTTAACAGTAAATCAAGTGCCTTTTCTTCCGAAGCAGCATTTTTCTCGGGGGCTTGTGAACCCCAGAAATAAGAAAGCCAACCTTGAGAATTTTCTGAACTATTTTTATCTTTGGGCATACTGGAAATTGACTTACCACTAAGTCCCTTTCTCAATTCACTTCTTGCAAGAGACCTGTAGAATTTAATATCTTCAAAAGACAATTCTTTTTGTAATCTTTCTAATGAACCTTCTTGCTCTGGTGTCATTTTTGTAGAATCGAGTTGTTTCGTTTTCCAAAGTTCAATATATGACTTTCTTTGCTCACTCCTTTTCTCAAAGTATTCCCATGTCCACTTATAATTCCGTTCATGAATTTCATTCAAAATTGATTGCGCTGCATATCGAAACCATGCTTTGGGATCTTCTTTTACTGGAGAAGTGGGTCTCAATTTCTTAAACTTTTGTGTTTTCATGAACCAGTGGAATTTTGATGCTGTCCAGAGAAGATCATGGTATTGTTGGGAATCTAATTCAATCCCAAATTCTTCGAAAAAAAGCTCTGCCTTAATATGAGGTACAAATTCAGTTGACCCTGTTTTATGAACTGAAAGCTTTCCACCTCCCGATATTGGTTTGAGAAGATGCAGGAACCCAAGTGCCCGAAGATCTTTGCTATCTATAGACTTCTTGAAATTCGCTAAGGTTTCAAGATGATTATTCGAGTAGACTGACCTTGCATCAGTATTCATGTAACAACTTAAATGATCCAATGTAAGTAACTTTTTTGTCATCAGCTGTGTAATAGAAATGAAGCTTGGAATCCAAGAATCATCAGTCGACACTGCAGATAATTCATGGAGGGTTAGTCCCAAGGAGTAAGGATTTTCAGTGAACACTGAATCATCTTCATATCGAATATGAATATTTTTGATAACCACTTGTAAATTGTCGACTATTTTTGTCACAAGTGATTCAGTAAAAGATTCATCTGTACCTGCTTGATCAGAAATATTCTTATTTTGCTGCTTTGCTGCTTCGACTGCTTCTAACTGTTTTAATTTTTCTTCCTTGAGCAATTGCGCTCTTCTCTCTTCTTCTTCTGAGTCGAAATCCTCTTGAACTCGTGGTGAAGCTAAAACGTATACATTCTCAATAACAACTTTAACTGGTTTAGATTTTAAGTTGGACCAAGGTATTTGAAGTGTCAATTCACCCAAATGCCCAAATTTCACGTCAAGTGGAAGATTGAGCAGATCTAATGACTCTTTGTTTAACCTTAAATTATTGAGTTTCACATCTCCGCTCCATATTCCAATATTCAATTGATTCAGATCAAAATTTTCAATGTATGAGCCCAAGAATCTATTCAAGATACTCGCTACCAATGATTCAAACATTTGAAATTAGAAACAGTAAACCAGGTCAGCAATGTAATTGCAAAGCGTATCTCCAGATATTGCTTAACACCAATATTATATACAGGCAATTTATATGCAGAAAACATGTAAACCCCTTACAGTTTATATAATATGATAGTACATCAGATAAGGTATTATAGTGATTACTCACAAGAGGCCATCATTTGATACACGAGAAAGCGAAACTAATCACGATAGTTCAGATTTAGGGTACCTCGTACTGATTACATACACACGCAAACACATCTATACTTATACATACATTGCCTTCATCGAATTGTGCCATACTCACTCAGACTGAGTCTGATCTCATATCGCCACAATTCTTTCTATCAATATTGGTACATGAATAAAAGTTGATCCATCTTTCAAATACGCTATATCATAAAGTGATTCATTCCATATTTTACGATTTTGCTGAGTTCAGATTCCGTTAGAATATGTCATCGAGTAATAAGTCACAGAATACAATCCAACCTACCTCTATCGGTGTGTATAATGTTGGTCCTGAAATTGGTCGTGGTTCTTTCGCCACCGTGTTTAAGTCCACTGACAGTCGAACTCACAAATCTGTGGCAATCAAATCCGTTATTCGGTCAAAGTTGAAGTCAAAGAAGCTAGTGGAAAACCTCGAGATTGAAGTGTCTATTCTCAAAACAATGAAGCATCCTCATATAGTAGGATTGCTAGATTATTATCAAACTCAAAGTCATTTTCATTTGGTCATGGACTATTGTTCAATGGGGGATTTATCTTATTTCATTAGACGAAGGGGTCAATTAACCAAAACACACCCAGTTATTTCCTCGTTGTTGGACAGGTATCCGTCACCAGAGGGATCTCATGGGTTGAACGACAAAATTGTTTTGCATTTTTTGAAACAATTATCATCTGCATTACAATTTCTCAGGGATAAGAGCTTGGTACACAGAGATATCAAGCCGCAAAACTTGTTACTATGCCCTCCAATGCATTCAAAGGAGGAATTTCACGAAGGTCGGTTCGTAGGGTTATGGGAAATGCCAATACTCAAAATTGCAGATTTTGGGTTCGCTAGATTCCTACCATCAACATCAATGGCTGAAACTCTATGTGGATCTCCCTTATATATGGCACCTGAAATCTTAAGGTACGAAAAGTACAACGCAAAAGCTGATTTATGGTCTGTGGGTGCTGTGTTATACGAAATGACAGCTGGAAAGCCACCATTTAAGGCCGGCAACCATATTGAGTTGTTAAAGAACATTGAGCGGGCACATGATAAGATTAAATTTCCGTCATCAGCTCAAGTGTCGGATGAGTTGAAAAGCTTGATCAGGTCGTTATTGAGGTATAATCCGGCAGAGAGAGTTTCCTTCAAAGAATTCTTCAACGACCCATTAATTGTTAAAGACTTGGCTAGCAATGATATACCTTTGGAAACTTCAGATATGGACGAAAATCTTTTCATAAGTGAATATATTTCACCAATCACGAAGAGTCAAGCTTTGCCATACATCCAGCCACTAGTTGATTCACAGATTATTGAAGAAAAGAGCATTCGAAAAGATATTACACACACCACCTCGAATAATTTGGACAATGCCGAACAAGCAGACATCTTTACGGATGAAAAGATAAAGAGAATAATCAAAAAATGCAGTCCTGAACCGGAAACTCAACCGGTCCTTAATCAGCTGGCGACTAAGTGTTTAAATCATGGCCCGTTTAATTCTGCAGCTGAAGCTTTGCTAGAAAAAGGCTACGTTGTCGTAGAAAAGAGGGCAGTTGAAGTAAATGCCATCGCAGATGAATTAGCACATGCTGGTAGCGGAGCGGTTGCAATAAATCCTCGAAAAGACTCACTAAATAATGAAATTTTGCACAAAACGGAAGGTAACTCCAACAAGCGACTCTCAATGAGATCTAATTCGTCAAACAGTCAAAGAAGACCAAGTTTTACTGAACGGAGGATAAGCATTTCTATTTCGCCAACTAACGCTTTAAGCAAGGCATTAGGTATAGCTTCAAATAGACTATTTGGTGCTCAGGGAAATCAAGAACCACTTTTGGAACAGCCCAATGAAGAGATTTCATCCCAGTATTTGAATGATACATACTCCAACATCAACCCCAATTTTGTTGATAATTTACTACTTCAGAAGTTAAATGTTCCAATAACCGCTCCAAATATTCAAACCCGAACGAAAGATGAGGGACTGAAATGTCTGGATGAGATTGTTCTTTCTAAATTAGAGTGCATTGCTACGAAGGCTCATTCAATTAATTTATTTGCAGACGTTAAGTTTAGTCAACTAATCCCTAGCCCTCCATCGACGGATGGTTTGGACGATGATTTGTTGCACCAAAATGACATGCTTCCTCCTAGGGTAGTGAAAACAATTAGTGAAGAGGGAGTTGTCTTGTACGTGAAAACACTCGCAACTCTTGCAAGGGGAATGTCAATTGCAAGTTCATGGTGGTACACTCAATATGATGGAGATAAATTTGGTAGCCCAACTTACGAACCCGGCGTTTCTCGAAATACTACCATAAAAATTAATGAGTTAGTGCAATGGATTAGAGAGAAATTCAACGAGTGCTTAGAAAAGGCAGAATTCATAAAATTAAGACTTGAAGAAGCTAAAACGATACTAGCTCGAGACCAAGAGATTTATCCCAGTGGTGTATCATTCGAAAACTTAGAGTCTACTACCAACGAAAGAAAGGTCTTGGCTGAAAAGTTAATATTTGACAGGGCATTGGAAATGTCTAGAAATGCAGCCGTGAATGAATTGGTAAAGGAGGACTTAAAAGGTTGTGAATTAGCCTACAGTACAGCAATTTGGATGTTGGAAGCTCTCTTAGACGAGGAAGATGATGTTTCACATGATGAAAGCTTGGATATTGAAGATAAAGCAATGATCGAGAAATTTATTGTTAGCATTGGGAACAGGTTATCTGTTTTAAAACGAAAATTAGAACTTTTACCAGAATGAGTATGTCAGAGACTTAGAGAGAAACTGAATATTCACATACATTCATATTCTACTTTGTTTGTGGCTCTCTTGCCCACAACATCCATTCAGCGCCATCATTTATAGGACAGGGTTATTTAGGAATATTAATATATGAGTTACATACGAGTTAAGTATGTTGAGCTGAGAACCTCCAAATTAGCGAGAGATACTCGTGATTCCACCGTTGAACTAATAGCGGGAAAAATTATGCCAATACGCCATACGTATACAAATTCATGCAGTGGTTGTTTCTGCCAACCATTTGACAGAATTTTTGATGTACAGACAAAGCTTGGTCATGTTTGTATTTTCAAACATATCAAACTTTATCTTGTCTTCACATAAAATTGTGTCAATAAAGGACCATCTTTTCCACTCAAAATCAATTTCGCGTGGGGAAGAACGTGTCTGATCAGGTCTATCATCCGTGTAAGTTAACCCACTGAACATTCTCACACTTAACCTATGCTCTTTCTTATCATAAATTTCTTTATTCTCCATATAGTCAACTGGGTTAATTTTCTGGACGTTACAATGTACTGCAAATAATGGAATATTACTCTTCGAGGTGAAAACATTATCTTCAAGATTCTTCAACAAGTCAATTTGCTCTTTCATGGGAAGATTTTTCTTGCGATAAAGCCTCAGTAAATTCTTCATCTCAGCAGTGAAAACATTGTAATCCATCACTGGATCCTTTTGGCCCATTCCGAGACCGTGAAAACTAGTTGCATCATTATATCCACATGTCTTGATGTATGACTTAACTTGATAGTGTGGCTTGCGAACAACCATTGCAGCGGTCACGAAAGTGTCCTTGTCTCCTTCTCCTAATTCACCAAGGGAAAAGAGTTTGTAGAAGTAACTTGGGCCAAAAACATTGTAGTAAAGGGCTACCAAGAGAGATTTCCCGTGAATCTTCTTGTTAACGACCAACTGGCCCGATTCAGTAGACAAATCGGGGACTGCACCCTCTAAATCATGATAGGGAATTTGAAGACTCTCGGTGGAATTCACGGGAACTGGTGTAATCAAGGGAAATCTATCATACCTGGCTCTAACCTTCTCATTTACTCTCAAGCCCGCAATACTGTAGAAGAAAGGTGAAATGGTTCTCTTCCAATAATCTGGCCACGTAATGAGTCCATGCTTTCGGTAGACCGTAGAGGTGAAGATTGAGTCAGGATTTCTTACAAGAACGTTATCAGAATCGAGCATAATAACGTGCTGGAAAGAAGAAGCAATAAGAGCCAAAGCTTTGTACTGGTAGCTTCCAAATTGCCATTTTCTCGTCACAGCTGTTCCCAACTTCTCTGCAACTATCACACAAGATGCACCGAGTCGTGGCAAGACAGTGTTACAGAAATCATACTCTTTCTCATAGTCACCGAATGTGGGCAAGATAAACTCAACGGGTAAGGTTGATCCAGTATCACGAAGTGCCACAAGTGAAAGATAAGATAACCACGAGTACCAACCACCACCTATAAGAACAACACCTTGACTGTTCTTTTTGTAAGTAGACTGATCAAGTTTATCGGGTAATTGTTTCAACACGGCCTGGTGCTTGATTCTAAGTTCATCATAAGTTTCTTGCGTGAAGTAAGCTTTGGTCATAAGAGCATCTTTAGACGTTGGAACTCCTAGGCCGTTGTAAACGTGTTTGATATAACTAATCGGATCCTCTTGATCAGGCTCGGTTATGTTGAATTTGTTGAATTCAAAAACCGTGAAAATACGATTCCAGAAATCATGATAAGGTTGAGCAGGTGAAATTCCAATATTTGGTTGACCAACTATCGACTTATACACGGGTGGTTCAGAAGCTTGATTCAGGTTGCTGTTAATTAGTTTTATCGAAATGGAGACATTTCGATTGATCGGTATAGTCGAAGAATACAATGCTTGAGTGTTATAAACTGAATAAAGGGTGAAGATAACAATAGCCGATAAGAGTGTCAACCTCACCTTCATACGAGGGAGATTCAACATGGCTAAACCTATGAAGAAGTTGATATGTGATAACGGCCGATTCCACGCACTGAATAAAATTTACGTGGTGATTTAAATAAATGTAACTCAAACTACACAAAACCAAAGTTTTTTGGCTGAAGTATAATAGGGATTTTTTTGAGTGGACGAAAAAGAAATCAGAAAAAAATAGTTCATTCGACCCTCGATACCATACGCGATTAATCAATACAGCGATCATCAAAGGATTGCTAGGCATAAGTTGCCTCACTTGATATTTTCAGGGGAAAAGTTCGTACTCCGTAAACCTAAATATCACTTCTCGGGTTTAAGCTGTAGTATTATCAGCTTAGTGTTCTTAGAAAAGAAATATTACCGTCTGCGAATAAACGAATTCTCACGGCAAAGTTGTGGCTAAAGCTTCCACTATGCACAAGGATTTCGAGTTTGTAGTAAATGGAATGAACGCGTCTGTGGATTTTAGGGGAAAAACGTTAAAAATCAATTTTGTGTAAATTCACGAGGATAGGGTGCGTTTATTCTCATAAAGGAGAATAACTCTGTCTAAGAAAATCCAATGAAACTAGGATACAAGCGCAGATCAATTTGTTCGCGGCAGCGCTGATCTTAAATCCACATACCTCAACACCAATTGGTTCGGTTTACACGTGTTCGTACGCAAATTTTTTAACTTGAAAATTTGTTATTCATGTCAAGTTTCTTATTTGTTCTGTTCACACTGTCCTCGCAATCATAGCGTATGCTGATGGGGAAATTGTCGAGGGAATTCTGTAAGATTTAATTTTATCACGTGACGTATACCCGAGACTTTGTCAAAATTATTTGTACTTGGACATATCCATTAACGATGAATAATGAAAAAATTCAGGCTGGGAATAGCTGGACTGATTCAGGTCCAATCAATCGTAAAGAATCTACATCACACCGACACACATCAAATGATTTAAATGATGACGAAATTGATGAAATAATTACTAAAACAAGCTCCCTAAACATCAATGAACAAGTTTTGCATAACGGATCAAAATACCAATACATAACGAGATATGCTTTCCCAATCATCCTTACTTCACTTTCAGCATTCGTTCGTCTTTATGGTATCCACAAAGCGGATAAGGTTGTATGGGATGAAGCACATTTTGGAAAATTTGGGTCTTACTACTTAAAACACGAATTTTACTTCGATGTACATCCACCACTTGGAAAGCTATTAGTCGGATTATCTGGATACTTAGCAAACTATGAAGGTCACTTTTCGTTCGAATCAGGAGACATTTATAATAATGATTGCAATTACGTATTTATGAGGTGTTTTAATTGCATATTTGGTATTTTATGTACTCCCTTAGCTTACAAGTCATGTCAATTGTTGGAATACAGCCAATTAACAACCTGGTTTGTCTGCCTCCTGGTTATTTTTGAGATGATTTCCCTCACCTTGTCAAAATTTATTCTTCTCGATAGCATGTTACTTTTCTTCACAGTTCTTTGCTATTACTGTTTAATCAATCTTCACATCTTGCGAAAGAATAATCTCCTATTGAGTGCGCGAGGTATTAAATGGTTGACTATAACAGGAATTTCAATCGGATGTGTCTGCTCGGTTAAGTGGGTTGGATTGTTTGTTACTGCGTTAATTGGATTTTATGTTATTTACGATTTGATCATCAAGACCTACCAAGTCATAAGTACCAAAAGTATCACATTGAAACAATATGCAACACATTGGTTGGTGCGAATCATAACTCTTATTTTCATTCCATTCATAATTTACTCCGCCTGTTTCAAAATTCATTTTAGCATTTTAAATCATTCAGGCCCTGGCGACGGCTCAATCTCAACTTTACTCCAGGCGACATTGAATGGAAACACATTAAAAAATGGCCCTCGGTCTATTGCTTTTGGCTCCTTAGTAACTTTAAGATCACAAGGGTTATCTCCCAATTTGCTTCATTCACATGCACACTTATATCCAGAAGGTTCTCAACAGCAACAAATAACAACATATGGTTTTAAGGATGAAAACAATGAATTTTTAATTGAATTCGATTTATCCGAGGGTCTCAAAGGAAATTTTGCAACGTTGGAACCAAGAGACAATGATACTGAAGCTACCTACCAAAGATTAATAGAAGACGGAAACACGGTGAGATTTGTTCATAAGGACACAGGCTGCTTGTTGCATTCTCATGTCATATCAGCACCTGTTCTGAAGTCGCATTACGAAATTTCATGTTATGCTAATCTTGATGAAAGCGACCTAAAAGACGAATGGATAATTGAAATCCAATCTCAAGAAAAATCACCCTCAGAATATTTCAACAGTGAGAATAATGCAGAAATTCATCCAATTTCTACAAATTTCAGATTGCGTCATAAAGTTTTAGGATGCTATTTGGCAACAACTGGAATTGCATATCCTGCTTGGGGATTCAACCAAGGAGAAGTGGTTTGCAAAAACTCATTACTAGCAAAGGATAAAAGTACTTGGTGGAACATTGAAGACCATGTTAACGATAAACTAGAACTGCCTAAAGTGGAATATGTTCCACCTAAACCTAAATTCTGGAAAGAATTCATATTATTAAACTATGGAATGATGGCATCGAATAATGCATTGCTTCCAGATCCAGACAAATTTGACAAGTTGAGCAGTGAGTGGTGGGAATGGCCATTATTGCATACTGGTATGCGAATGTGTTCTTGGTCTGCCGACGATATTAAATATTTCCTCATCGGCCATCCATTCATAACATGGTTCTCTACATTTTCCCTATCTGTTTTTATTGCGTATGCTTGTTTGACTTTGTATAAATGGAAACGTCAAAAGATCAATCTCAATATTCTAGAAAATGCTTGGGAAACATTCCTTATTCAAGGAATCGTTCCATTCTTAGCATGGCTCTTGCATTATATTCCATTCATACTAATGGGGCGTGTCAAATATTTACACCACTACGTTCCTGCATTATTTTTCGCAATCCTAGTAAGTGGTTTCATCTTAGAAGAAATTATTTACAAACTGTTCACTCAGCGGGTGTCCATCCCAGTATACCTAGTGCTATACAGTGCAATAATTTATGGATTTTGGCACTTTAGGCACTTAAGTCTAGGTATGGAAGGTTCTTCCAATGAATATCAGTATCTCAAACTCCTCAATACCTGGATGATATAGACAAAATATGACTTTTGTATTCCAATACATATCAACGTGATTTATTCACTTAGAACACCCCTCGCAACAATATTCAAATTTAGAATGCTGTTAAATTCTCTGCCAACAGTCCCCAACCAACTTGCGATATATAACTATACGATTCACTCCACTATCCAACTGAGTCTCTTTTTTGGGAAAGAGCAAATCTATAAATTCAAAAAAGTATAACAAGAAACAATACACAAGGAACCAAATCACCCGCGTTCCAGAATCTTCAGGTTTACCTTGGAATCGAATATAAAAAAACATAACCTACTATACTAGTAGAAATTTTATGTCACAATTCCCAATTCACGTCAAAAATTCCAAAAGCATGCATATCAAATTTAAAGAGATTACACCTCATTATCAAAACATAACATTTACAATATTGATACATCAACTTTTAAAAAATGTACCACTTGAAAACCAGGATATCTATTCGACAAAAAATAACTTCCATCTACTACAACTAAAACTTGATAATACCTGCCCTCACTTATTCTTCCATAATATTCTATGTAAAAGTAATTTGATAAAAGCACCAACAACTTCATCAGAAAAAAACAATATAGAAAATACAATAATACACAGCTACCTACTTCATATTCTACATTTATCAAAAATTAAAAATTAAAAATTTAGCAATAAAAGTAATCTTCGCAATGGATATTTCATAAATTTCTCGACTAAACCATTCAAACATGACTCTTCTATGGATCCATGAATGCCACAAATAAAATTATTAATCATCTGAGTAATACATGCTACATCCAATTGAATAACTGAGATTAATTGAGGTTTAATCTAACTAATTATTACACTATTTAAATGAACAAACCATATATATTACAGAGTCGTATGTTTAGGAATCAACTCCATAAAATCCTAATGCAGCGCCAAAATAATTCAAAAAGAATCAAATTCTACCTCCAGGGTGCTTACAATAAATAAAACTTCAACTAATTGTTCCCATATACAAGCATAAAACAAAATTGATCTAATATTCATAATAATCCACCATATTCCTAATCATTTCTCGATACTCTGATACTTGCTCGAACATCCTGATTGAAATGTATGAATTCTCTAAAAGCCCAAAATGATTCAAGAGGCTACATTAAGTATAATTCAACTGGTAGGTAAAAATAGCTCAACATTATTCCATCCCATTAGAGGATAAATTCCAACTCAAACAAACCTTGCCATTTAGAAGTTGCTCATATACTAGTCCAAATAAACTGCTTCTTCAATACCTAATTCAAGAAAAATATCGTTAAATATTGGCTTCATTCATGTATGGTAACGACAACGTTCACTACTAGTTTTACATATTACATGCACACAATGCCTACAACTTATTTCCTACATTAGCAATAAACAGCTTCTCACACAATAAATCAATTTAAGAAAGAATTCTACGAATATACCTGCTACAACTGATAAAGAGAACTGAGGTAGAAAAAAAAAGAATCTTAACATAACCACTGCCTCAAGCAAAGAATTCGTTTCAATATTTATCAAACTATATCATTGACTACTTCATTCAATTTTTAATTATCTATCAATAAGGAAAAATCTTAATTCTTGAAATAAGTCCCTCCTGAGTTCGAAGTTTTGAATTACTCCTTAAATATCGCATCAAAAGAACTTTGATCATAATACCCGTCAACTTTAACGGTGCAAATATATAAGCTTGGAGTAATGCCATACCAATTCAAAATCAGGCATGAAACCTAAATATTATTAAGTATAGAAATACGAATTTCAACAGCATTTACTACATTTGCGATTAAACACTCAAAATTTTTCATAAGTTCGAATTGCTGCTAATATTATCCTATTACATTTTGCTACATTTTGCTACGAGAAATGTGATTTAATACCACAATTTAAGGATACATTGGAGATCCCCACCTGGTGACTTCGTGATTCGAGAATTGACATTGACCAGAATCAGATCTCGAGATTCAAGTGGTATGAAATACTTTCTTAATGAGTCCATTTTACTGCAAATCTTAACACTAGGCAACTTCACTTGTCACTTTCCAAAACTTTTATTTTGGAATGTACCCGAGAGTAAATTCAAACTCATAAACATTCCTACATAAAATGAATGTAAAGCTCAAAAAATATTAATGAATTCCCCATAAAATATACTTTTGATAAACTAATCAAAATATTGGTTTCATCCAGGTAAATATTCTTATATCAAATATAACATAGAATTTCATTTATTATATACTAAAATGATATTCATAAAAGAGTGGAGTTGATGTTCTCTTTATTTGTCTTCTTTACCAGACTAAATTTATGGGATCACCCATTTGAATGTGGCCCAAGTACCAAAAATTCGCTCACAAAGAAGACGAAACATAAATCATTTTGACATCTAAGCCCGTTAATCTAGTCTCTTGTGTGTTTTCAAATAAGTATATTCCAAGGTATCAATGGTATTGATTAGTTGAAAAATAGCAGTTAAGTATAATATTGCTTTACTTCTACATAGTCCTATCATTGAAAGGAAGCAGGAGCGACATTATTTCATTGATTTAGCAGTATTCACCACTCTCTGTGTTGTACAGCTTTAAAAGTATGAGTTTGGAACTTTCACGTCAATGCTTACTGCTATTGTAGTTGTTTTAAGAATAACAAGTAGTGTAGTCTTTTATAGCCCAAGTGAAGTTAAGGAATTCCTAAATTTTGCAGGAAAACTTACAAAGTTGGAGTCTGTTCTTAATTAATTGTATTCAGCAGGGCAGTTACAATCTTACAATCATTCAAGGAAAGTCTGAAGGTTTCCAAATTTTATAACCATACAGGAGATTTCCGAAATGCTCATTCCAGGTTATTTGAACCAAAGCTAGAATAGAAAATGTACAATGGCCGACATTTCTTGGAAACCATACTTATTTCTATCATTCGAGCTATTCAAATGTACAAGCATTACTTGATTATTGGAGAGGTCAATATTCGTTCTAATACTGGATGAAAAGTTAACTGCATGTATTGGCCACTTTCATGCCCCATATTTATTCTATTTCCTTGTCAATTTATCACGTTTACAATACCAGAAATTTTTGAGAACAGTTTGAGCATGTATCGTAGCTTCAGTTCTCAAATTAGTAAAATGAGTTGTAAAGCTAGTTACTAGAACCAAATTAGCTACATTCTTACTGCGGAAAAACATCTGCATGAATTTCCGAATATTGAATTATACTTTCGTTAGAAAGTTCCCCTCTGAACTCAAGCTGCAATAGTGAGTGAGTATCGACATGAAAGATGGATTTGCAATTTTGCCCAATTTTTGATTTAGTTCAAGCCTTAATGTGTTATATCAAATTCTGAAGTATGAAGATTTCATGTAGGGTATGATTATTGCATTCACCACAGTTTCAAAAAGGCTCAGGGGATTTGTAATTCTCAAGTCGATGGATCTTCTGGAAAACAAAATAACCTTGAACAAAAAGATTATACAATTCTTGACAAAGGTTATCAATTCTGCTTCTGTGTTGTTGTTACCTTGATTTCTTGTCTAATTTTATTACTCCAAATTTTTCTCCAAATTTATATCCATCTCCAAAATTATTTCTTCCCCATTCAACTCGCAAACTATTAGCCGATCATAAAACTTGAGGGACTAGTAATTTTTAACGGTGGTAATTTCCAATTAATTACTTCAATTGCGAATATTGACCAATTCCAAATGGTAGGTTTGATGGAATTATCTTCAAAGTTTGCCCATTAAACAAACTATTAAGAAGAAAAATTGCAAACATTAGAGATCAGTCCGTATCATCCAAGATTTTCGGTTTTTTACGAGTATCTCAGGGATGGAAATTCTCACTACATCCAATAAGAACGGATTTCCCAAAGCAGCTCAATTGACTCTACTTAATTTATGACGTCATATTATTGAAGGAGGAATGCTGCCATCCCCGCATTACCCGACAAATGAACGCATGTTCAAAGTAAGCCACGCAATAAACATATTGAACATCCCGAAGTACCCACTGTATAAGAGCAATAATTACGCCCTGTAAGCAGTTAATACAAGGAAGTATTGTGAAATAGTGACTCCGGTGAGTAATTGACCCACTAGGCAATAGTTCCATACTTCATATCACTTGCTCGTTTTAGCCTTAAACCGCTCTTCCAACCTTTAAATTCGGTTTAAACTTCAATTTGCTTGCTATAAAGCCCCTCCTTGCTATAAAATCCCTTCTGAACCTTCATTCAATCCTGGTGTTAGAAAGTAACTATGTCTGAACCTTGTAACAGCATCATTATCGTTGGGGGTGGTTTGGCTGGTTTGTCCGCTGCACATCAAGCCTATCTCCGGGGAGCCAATGTCATTTTACTTGACAAGCAAGGATTTCTTAGTGGAAACAGTGGAAAGGCCACCTCTGGAATCAATGGGTCGCTTACCCGCACACAGGTAGATCTTGAGATCAAGGATTCAGTGGATCAATTTTACCAGGATACACTTGCTACTGCCAAAGATAGGGCAAATCCAGAGTTGATCAAAGTTTTGACATATCACTCTGCTGATGCTATTCATTGGCTTCAAGAGGTGTTTCAGTTGGATCTTAGTTTGGTTTCTCGCTTGGGAGGCCATTCCCAACCCAGGACTCATAGGGGAAAAGACTCTAAATTTCCGGGAATGGCCATCACATACAAGTTGCTCGAAACATTAGAATCATTAGCAGAGTCTGAACCTCATAGGGTACTTATTAAAAAAAATTGCCAAGTAATTGATTTGATTCGGGAGGACAATAAAGTCTTGGGTGTTCGCTATAAGAATCTCAAGGACAAGTCCAAACACGAAATTAGAGGACCCGTCATCATGAGTACGGGTGGCTATGCCGCTGATTTTACCAAAAATTCCTTATTAAGAAAGCACAGACCCGATATAATTGATCTTCCATCAACAAATGGAGTACATGCTACCGGTGATGGCCAGAAAATTATCATGAAAAACCATGGAGTGGGAATTGACATGGACAAAGTTCAAGTTCATCCTACTGGCTTGATTAACTTAGATGACCATGATACTATAAACGGTAAATCGTTTCCTAGGTTCCTTTTTCTAGGTGCGGAGGCATTGAGAGGAGAAGGCGGAATCATGTTCAATGGGAAGGGCAAACGGTTTGTGGATGAACTTGGAACTCGCGACCACGTCAGTGGAGAGATGGAAAAACAGAATCAATCTGGCAACGGTCCTATTAGGTTGGTGCTTAGTGAAGAAAGTGAAAAGCAGTTACTGTTTCATATTAAGCATTATAAGTCTCGAAATTTGATGAAAACAATTTCTGGAGCTGAATTGGTTAAGGAACTTGGAATCTCAGAAAAGGACTTGGTTGCAGAACTAAATGATTACAATAAGGCAGCCCTGGGTGAAATTGAGGATCCATTTGGCAAGAAATTTTTCCCTGCCACTCCATTTAAATTTGATGCTAATGCAAAGTACCATGTTTCTTTCATCACTAGAGTCTTACATTTCACTATGGGCGGTGTTAGGATCAACGAAAAGTCACAAGTATTGCACCAAACAGAAGAAGGAGAACAACCCTTCGAAGGTTTGTATGCAGCTGGAGAATTGGCCGGAGGGGTTCATGGTCATAATCGTCTTGGAGGTTCTTCCCTCCTAGCATGCGTGGTATTTGGTAGACTTGCTGCTGATCAAGCAACTAGCTATACTTTTCAAGAATTGAGTTCAAGAACTGTACTCGCTACGCAGAGGTTGCGCATGATTAATGTGCATATCGATCCAGAATCACCTCGTAAGGTCGTAATTGAATGGGAAGATAATGCTGGAGGTGTTTCTGAAGCTCGCGATCCAAAATTAGGAGAAAATGTGGCTAAAGCAAAGCTGGAGCCAAGCAAAACTTCTAATGAAAGTAAAGTTGAGAAGATTGGAGCACTTGTGATTCCAGAGAAAGAGTTTACCCTAGAGGAAGTTGCTAAACATAACAAGGCTCTGGATTGTTGGGTTGTTGTCAAGAATGTGGTACTTGACTTGACCCCATTCCTCAAGAATCACCCTGGAGGTGAAGATGCTGTTGTTACTTATGCTGGAAAGGATGCTACAGAAAGCTTTGAAATGTTACATGAAGATAACTTTATCCAAAAGTATACCAAGGAGTGTGTCTTAGGAAGAATCAAGGGCAAGACTCCAGCCTTAGACTTGTAGTTAAAGCAGAGAAGTATATAGTAGTAATTGAGATTGAAACTAGGAGTGTAGGTGAATTAGGTTCGGAAATATGAACGTACTTGATTGTAATCTTGATGGTTAATGAAATAAGCTAGAACTCGTTCAGTTTATGCTCATACAAAAATATCAGTCTAAAATTATTCACTGTCTATTCACTGACACCCACCTACTGCATTCATTTAGTTCTCGGTCAAAGAAGCATCGTACTCTTCGAGACTCAACAACTCTTCCGAACCTTCCACGGCTTCAGGGTTAGACAACTTGATCTGGGCGATCCATCCATCACCGATTGGATCGTTGTTAATGAGTTGGGGTTCGCTTTCCAAAACATCGTTAATGGCAACAACTTCTCCAGCCACAGGAGAATAGATTTCAGAGGCACTCTTAACAGATTCAACTGAACCAATGGTGTCACCAACCTCAACCTTGTCACCGACTTCAGGTAATTCAACGAAGGTCACATCACCCAATGCCTCACTGGCATACTTGGTGATACCAACAAAGGCGGTATCATCATTGAAGATAGCTAACCACTCGTGCTCTGCAGTGTACTTGACAGTCTTTGGACCCTCCTGTAAGTACTTTTGCACGTGTGATTGGGTATTCAACAAGTGGTTGGTGGTGTTTAAAATTGCTCTAGAAGAGGAGAAGAGACGGGCTGAAGGTCTGGTCAACAATGGGGAGCTTCTTAACAAGGTTCTAAACATGGTGGAAAGTACTTTTAAAAATCTGTTGACTTTGAGTGGGGTGTTCTTTGCTTTTGTATGAGGAAATTTTATTCCAGGTTGACTCGCGCTGACTCCGTGCTAGGCAAACAGGCCATGCTCAGAGTCAACTGAAGAGGGAGGAATGAGAACAAAGATCCCATTTGTGAAGACAAGAAATCCAATAGGCAAGGTTAAATGAAGGAGACATCATACCTGCACTATCGAAATCACTTTTCATGCTTCTGAAACCTCGATATCTGAAATATGACAGATTGAAGATGCACATGGTATTTCAATTGAACAAAGCAGATCTATCCTAACGTAATTCTAAATGTGGATTAAAGAAATATGGACTGTTCTTGTTCGGTTTGGTGATTCGAACTCTTTCTAATGCAGTAGATTCTAGTAGCAACCCTCTTGCTGGTGCTTTTGCAAGTAAATTAAAATTTGGGATCTCATGGTTTACTCCTTCAGAGACAAATTGAGAAAAGAAGCTCTTCATTCATTTGTGAAGTTTGGTTTATTTATTCTTTTAAGAACTGTTAGTCGTACCAAAAATTTAAAAAATTCCAAAAGATCCAAAAAAATCGACACTTGTAGTCTAAATCACAATTCACATTCAGTGGCAGTGTCCCCACTCGGATTCGACAAGGTCAAGCTCCAGTTTTGGCGATTGGACATATTGATCTAGCTTCTTTGATTGAACTTTGCTTGTAATTTATCTACAATTTAAGTAGATTATTTATCAGGTGTCTTAATTGCTGTCCACTAAAAATTCATTCTACATTTCTAGAGTGTAAATACGCCTCTTGCGATCATAAGTAGAGGTTATGATTTTGCCAATCTATATAGCTCTTTAGAATTCTTACCAGGTACGTGATTCTGTACTTGCATAGTGCTGTTCTTTGTAATTAGTTGGATAACTAAGCGCCTCACTATTAATACAAGCAGTAAGTTCCGAACCCTCACATTTACAGCTTTATACTTGCGTCCCCTTCAAATCTCATTCATATGATCTCACTTATGTGTACATATGATAGGATGCTAAAAATGATTCGACCAGGAGCGACTTCCAAAATAGGAAATATCAATTCAAATCAATGAACCTAGTGGTTGAGGTTTGAATTGTCACTTTTAGATAGAAAAGCAAAAATCCGAATAAAATAATATTCAGTTGAATGATATCTTCTAAGAAACTTAAACCTAGTTAGATCAACACGGTAAATAACACATAAATTGAGTAGTAAATAGTAGAAGAGAAGAAGATGCACAGGAGGGCCAGCAGGCCCTATGGCAGGATCGCTCGCCATAAACGGGCATTGTAGACAGTATTAAAGGGGCATTGCAGGGACATTGCTCGTGAAAGGAGGTAGCGGGGCAAATGGTCAAGGAAACATGGAAAACGCAGGAGGAAACACTACTTAAAGTGAACAGCAATGGGAACTATGATGACAATCAAGACGACGATGACACCAAAGATCAAGCACAATCTCATCTTGAAATCCTTCCACCACATATCTTTTCTCACTCTGTTGGCGCCCCTTCTGAATCCTTGGGCACTGATGGCCAAGTTGTCGGTCTTATTTTCTATGGAGTCCAATCTTTCACCACGTTCAGCGACCTTGTTGATGTTATCACGCATGATACCGACGGTATCATCGATTTGCTAAGAGTTAGTATTGGATACGTTGGCAAAGGGGCGTTGCAGTGTAACCTGTAAAGGTCAAGCCACAAAGTACTCTGAATTCACACTTACTGCCTGGATAGCGGCGGTCCTGGAGTTAGACTGGTCCCCAGTGGTCTGATTAGGGATATATGGATCGTAAGGAACTGAAGATGACATGATGGTGGCAATTGATCGAATGAAATCTGGATCTAAAGAAATTAGATTTTGATTTTCTGTGACAGAAAAATGAGAGTTGGAGGAAGGAGTGCGAAGCAAGTTAAACCGTGGACTTAGGTTGAGACTTGGCACTGGGGATTAATAGTATAAATGGGAAGAAAAGCAAAGTCCTGAATATAGTAGACAATGTGCAAGGGGACAAGATTAGTAGAGTATTGAGAATGACCAAGATCTACAGGTCATGTGGATACAAAGGCCGTTGGATCCGGTGGCTAGGTTGTACGAAAATAGAAAATTCAAGGAGATATATGGTAGTACTTGACACTGAGTTCTGGGAAGCAAGTTTATAGTCGGAATACTCTAGGAATGAATGGCGCTGAGACAACATACATCATAGTCACTTCAGAATGAATTGGGTTTCTGAGGGATGATCTGCCATCTAGGTGCATTTCCAGAAAGTAGTCTTATGACTCGTGAAAGTGGTTGGTAGCGAGATATAAATAACCTCTATCTCGAGGAAGTACCCTGAAGATTGGGATTCTTCCACGTTGGAATGAATGGATTCGAATCTCCTCGTAGCTACACGGATTGCGATTTGTAACTTCTACCAACATTGAAGATTTGTACCCTCCCCTATATGAAATCTTCATTACTTTCAACTTTCAAGTCCGAGACAATGTGCCCAAGGTTTCTCACCGGCATTCGATCTGCACTAAGCCTGCCTTTCCTTTCGTTTATGTCGAGACGGGTCTCTGCCAGTGCTGTCCTACTGGAGGCTCATACATAAGTGAACACGTTAGTTTGATATATCATCCGTTCTCTGGCATGTCTTTGTAACTCATCCTACTCCTTGGGACTCGTCTGTTGGTGGCGTTCGTAACACGAGGGATCCACGGTCACTTACCCTCTCCGTATAGCCTCAATTTGCCGAAAGGGGTAGGTGATGCGTGAGAGCATTAACATTGACACCTGGGTCTTTTATACACAGAATTCCCCAAAATACCACTTGAGTAACATCTACATATTGCCCTCATTCCCTACAGTCTCAATATGCCTTTCTGCCCCTCTGGTCCGTTCAGCCTCCCAAAAATCCTCGTCTAACCCTTCGTATTCGTGTTTCTCGAAAATTTTTCTTTTTTCCCCTGTTCACGCACCTGCGTCGGTATTGGTGAGGGAGTGCGCACCGACGTCCATTTAAAATCAAGTCTTTTGAATTAGTTGTTCTTTCTTTCTCTTTTCTTCTTCAGTATAACTTTATACATTAATCAAATAGACATTCAAAATGGACGGTGGTATGTATCATAGATCACTTTTTCACATAAGAAGTTGATTGATTGGCTGTCTACAGTGGACTTTGGCCCATTGCTGCCTCGGAAGTTTGACTACAGTGATCTGGATTTCAGAGACGAATTGGACGCTCCTCGTCCTCAAATGGACTTATGAGCACCAGTTCTGCCTAGATTATCCTATTAGCTACCAACACATGCTGTTATTTGGATAGATTGCTTGCAAATGATGTTGATTTTTCACATTTTTCATGGTGTGATTATTGTTGCCTTCGGCTTCGATTCGCCACGATTGCCAACAGCAGACTCCATAGACAGCATGAAAATGAGTGGACTATGTCCTGCCATGAGTTTCACGCGTGATTCCATGACTGCCGCCAATTCCGACTAGGCCACCACCAATAATAACTCTTATCATTTGTTGTTGAATCGCCCACTTGGGCTGCGCACGACACCGCAAGCCAACATTGTCCCATGGAATACTAACTCCAACAGAAGAAGTCGCTGCTTTAGTCATTGACAACGGTTCTGGTATGTGCAAAGCCGGTTTCGCCGGTGATGACGCCCCACGTGCCGTTTTCCCATCGATCGTTGGTAGACCAAGACACCAAGGTATCATGGTTGGTATGGGTCAAAAGGACTCCTACGTTGGTGACGAGGCTCAATCTAAGAGAGGTATCTTGACCTTGAGATACCCAATTGAGCACGGTATCGTTACTAACTGGGATGACATGGAGAAGATCTGGCATCACACTTTCTACAACGAATTGAGAGTTGCCCCAGAAGAGCACCCAGTTTTGTTGACCGAGGCTCCAATGAACCCTAAGTCTAACAGAGAAAAGATGACTCAAATTATGTTTGAGACTTTCAACGTTCCAGCCTTCTACGTCTCCATTCAAGCCGTTCTTTCCTTATACTCTTCTGGTAGAACTACCGGTATTGTTTTGGACTCTGGTGATGGTGTTACTCACGTTGTTCCTATCTACGCTGGTTTCTCCTTGCCACACGGTATTTTGAGAATTGACTTGGCTGGTAGAGACTTGACCGACTACTTGATGAAAATCTTGTCTGAGCGTGGTTACGCTTTCTCTACCACTGCTGAGAGAGAAATCGTTAGAGACATCAAGGAGAAGTTGTGTTACGTTGCCTTGGACTTCGAGCAAGAAATGCAAACTTCTTCCCAATCTTCGGCTATTGAGAAGTCTTACGAATTGCCAGATGGTCAAGTCATTACTATCGGTAACGAAAGATTCAGAACCGCTGAAGCTCTCTTCAGACCATCTGACTTGGGTTTGGAAGCTGCTGGTATTGACCAAACTACTTACAACTCTATCATGAAGTGTGACGTCGATGTTCGTAAGGAGTTGTATGGTAACATTGTTATGTCTGGTGGTACCACCATGTTCCCAGGTATTGCTGAGCGTATGCAAAAGGAAATTACTTCTTTGGCTCCATCTTCGATGAAGGTCAAGATCATTGCCCCACCAGAGAGAAAGTACTCCGTCTGGATTGGTGGTTCTATCTTGGCTTCTTTGTCTACCTTCCAACAAATGTGGATCTCAAAGCAAGAATACGACGAATCTGGACCATCTATCGTTCACCACAAGTGTTTCTAAGCACTTTCATCAGATCCCTACAATTCTTCACCATCTCTATATTCTTTCTGCTTATTTATATCTAATTATATAAAGTTAGTTGAGTATTCTTGTTTTGCTTTGTTTTATGTGTTCTCATTGCTTAGACCGAAAGGATTAGCAATAGAACAAAAAAAAAACGATTAATATATGATCGCTGTCAAAAGTGAAGAATCTAGAAACGCATAGAATTTCATGGGGCCAATAATCCAATTTGAATAAGTCTAAAGCAATTTCTCTAAATCTAATTCGTAAAAATCTAATATACACAATCTACCGTTAAAAAAAACGGGACTTCAGGTTGTGATCCTGCTTGCAGTGCTGTGTACGTATCCAGCACTCAAGTTTTTCATCACTTTGAGGAACTTCCACTGTCATTGCAAAGGTTAAGGTGACGACTGTTTGTTAGCTTCGTCTTTGGTCCCGTCTTCGACAGCACTCGAAAGTTCGTCCAGTTCTTTATTCGAAGACGCGTCTTTTCTCTGCTTCAATTGGTTTTTACCATCGTAGAAGTAAGACCATAGCCGTCCCACATCGTCAAACTCTTTTCCAACTTGTATGGACTCATTCAATGATCGGTTGAGGATATCCAAGTTGTAAACTACTGAGTCCATTGCATTGGCGATTTCTTGAATGAGCAAATCGCGTTGTTTCTCAAAATAAGCTGAGCCGCCCGACGACGAAGATAGTACTTGGGGAGCATTTGTCCACGACGAAGAACTTGGATGTGGCTTGGATGGCAGAGAGGACATAGTTGGGGCGCAGATGGTTTATAGTTGTTGCTCAGAATACTAGATTAAGATACCTAGGAGCACGCGTTTACCACGTGACGAATACTAGAATTCAGAGCTGCTTGATTAAGTGTAGGCTAGACCAAGAATAAGTCTGGCGGCTTGTAATGGATCGAATTATATCTATATTGAAAACTTACAAGCACGGTCGTATTCACAGTACCAATTATGCTCCGTTAAAACTCTTATACATTATTGTAGGTGCTTAACACATCGAATCCCCGCAATTGACTCCTGGGTGGTTGCTGCCCCACTTTCCCGAGCTCATACTTACTATATGGCATATTCTAAAGGTTTCTGAGAATGTCACCTGACATTTGGAAAAACTGTCCCAGCCAATTAGTTCAAGAACCGTACCAAGCTATGGTATCAGTTCATTTTTGTTCACATTTCCTGCACATACCATTTTGCAACCTACAATTATCCCCCTGAATGAGAGTTCTACTAACCCCCTACCCGAGAGAATCCCCGAAGACAGGTTCCAAGTGACGATTGAATAGGGACAATATTCCAAACTAATACATTCATAGGCAAATATTCTAGAATAACCTGTATTCTTCTGTCTTCTTCCATTTCCTTCTCTTACCTTCGACCACTTCTAGATCCTTCTAGTATTTACAGTCACCCCATACCACAATATTGTGCGGGGATCGCAACCTACGAGCAACTAATGGGCGCAAACCACAACTATAAATTGCAGCAATTGTTTCAACTGTAACCCTTCATTAATCAGATTCAATTTATTGAGTACTTTACAATCAAGAACTTATCTGAACCACTAATATGAGCAAAGCTGTTGGAATAGATTTGGGAACCACATACTCATGTGTCGCACACTTTACTAATGACAGAGTGGAGATTATTGCCAACGACCAGGGAAACCGTACAACACCATCTGATGTTGCATTTACAGACACCGAGCGGTTGATTGGTGACGCTGCTAAAAATCAAGCGGCAATGAACCCTTCGAACACTGTTTTCGATGCTAAGCGTTTAATTGGGCGCAAGTTCAATGACCCTGATGTCCAAAACGATATCAAGCATTTCCCATTTAAAATTATTGACAAGGGCGGAAAGCCAAATATTCAAGTTGAATTTAAGGGCGAGTCCAAGGTATTCACACCAGAAGAAATCTCGTCAATGATTTTGACAAAGATGAAAGAGACTGCTGAGAGTTACTTGGGAACTGAAGTCAAAGACGCAGTCGTTACAGTTCCAGCATACTTCAACGATTCACAAAGACAAGCTACTAAAGATGCTGGATTGATTGCTGGATTGAACGTTTTGAGAATCATTAACGAACCCACTGCTGCGGCTATTGCTTATGGATTGGATAAGAAAGGCTCTTCTGCCCACGAGCAAAATGTATTGATTTTTGACTTGGGAGGCGGTACTTTTGATGTATCTCTTTTGGCAATTGACGACGGAATTTTTGAAGTAAAAGCTACTGCTGGTGACACTCATTTGGGTGGTGAAGATTTCGACAACAGATTGGTCAACCACTTTATTCAAGAGTTTAAGAGAAAGAATAAGAAGGACTTGAGCACAAACCAAAGAGCTTTGAGAAGATTGAGAACTGCATGCGAGCGTGCAAAGAGATCTTTATCGTCTTCTGCGCAAGCATCGATAGAGATTGACTCGCTTTTCGAAGGTATTGACTTTTACACTTCAATTACCAGAGCCAGATTTGAAGAATTATGTGCTGATTTATTCAGATCTACCATGGAGCCAGTCGAGAAGGTCTTGAAGGACTCCAAGATTGACAAATCGCAAGTTAATGAGATTGTTCTTGTAGGTGGATCTACCAGAATTCCAAAGATTCAGAAATTAGTTTCTGACTTTTTCAATGGCAAGGAGCCCAATAAGTCGATCAACCCAGATGAGGCTGTTGCTTACGGTGCTGCAGTTCAAGCTGCAATTTTAACTGGTGATACCTCTTCCAAGACCCAAGATTTGTTATTGTTGGATGTTGCTCCATTATCTTTGGGTATTGAAACTGCAGGAGGCGTTATGACTAAGTTAATTCCTAGAAATGCTACCATCCCCACAAAGAAGTCTGAAACCTTCTCCACTTACGCTGATAATCAACCAGGAGTTCTTATTCAGGTATTTGAGGGTGAAAGAGCAAAGACAAAAGATAATAACTTGTTAGGAAAGTTCGACTTGACAGGTATTCCTCCAGCTCCAAGAGGTGTACCACAAATTGAAGTTACATTCGATATAGATGCCAATGGTATTTTGAATGTTTCTGCTTTGGAGAAGGGTACTGGAAAGACTCAAAAGATTACAATTACTAATGATAAAGGAAGACTCTCAAAGGAAGATATTGAAAGAATGGTTAGCGAGGCGGAAAAGTATAAGGAAGAAGACGAGAAGGAAGCTGCAAGAATTCAAGCTAAGAATGGCTTGGAATCCTACACTTACTCGTTGAAGAACTCCATTAACGGTGACTTGGCTCAAAAGATAAGTGAGGAAGACAAGGAAAAATTGAACAAGCAAATTACAGAGACAATTGAATGGTTGGACGGATCCCAAGCTGCTACTACCGACGAATATGCAGACAAACAGAAAGAGCTCGAGGGAATTGCCAACCCAATTATATCTGCAGCTTATTCAGCTGGAGGAGCTCCAGGTGGAGGTTCCGCTCCAGGAGGTTTCCCAGGGGCTGCTCCAAACTCCGGTGGTGCCTCTACTGGAAATGAGGGTCCAACGGTGGAAGAAGTTGATTAGTCCACTAATTTAATTCCTGCTTTTTTATTACCTAGGGTATTTTTGATTATGTAGTAATGATATGTTATATTGAAACCAATTGGTTAGTCAACGAAATTGTAGTCGCAAGCACCCAATTTAGGATCAAAATAGTTCCTATTCTTCTGTCAATTTCCCAATTATTGACAGGAACAAGACCAAGGAGTAAGACCACATTGATAATCAACGCCACTGAAGTGACCTTGATAGTATTTGTTATTTCAAGTGGAAATCCCCCTCTTGGATCGTTTCCATCCATCAAAGTTAACCCTGTAATCCCCAAAGAACATATGGCTAAAAGTGGACCACCAAAGCAAGCTCCAAATGCCATTATTGGCATTCCCATTCTTGCAATAGTAAAATTTGAGATAAGATCTCCAACAGAATTACCCACAGCAAATACGGTGATGCCTAATAAATCATCACCAAAATGATATATGATGGCTACTGATTTTAGAATACTAATAATCTCAGTAGCAAAGATTGATATCCATGATAAGGAAATAATGAAGCCAACGAAAGCACATGTATAATTGATCATCCTCACTTTTTTGATTGCAACCAATTCATTAACAGCAGACTGAGTCCCTTCTGCTAGTACATAGACATGATAATTATTTTGCACCAAGGACCAAGAGCAGTATGAAATTGGTGCAAATACCAACCAGAACAAGACACGATTAATTGGGATTATCAGCAAGAGAAATACAGAACCAGCCGCAGCTTGAATTGAAACCAACATGCGATCAAGTTCGAAATCAAATTCATCCTCTTCAGACTCGTCACCATCCTGTGACGCATTGAAATTAAATGCAAGGCTATGATTGAGCATTTCTCTACTCTTCAAAGCATCAATAGTACTTTTATCCCTCACTGGAGTAAAAATTCTTAAGATTATGGAGATTGGAAGGGACAAAATCAAATTGATTTTCGTGATAAAGCTCTCGTCAACTAAGTCGTTTAGTTGAGGAGCAAATATCTTGGTTAAAATGGAGTTCTCGTTGCGAAGTAATGTTTTAAGTGTAATTCTGGAATGTATTATAGGTCCTTGAATTGGAGTTATAAGTTCTGGTAATTCCGATATAGAATCAGTTTCAATTAGGACAGGAAAATTGTTACCCACCAGAGATGTATTAGGTGAAGGATTTGTTTCCCTTTCTATTTGTGTAACCAGACCAATGGACAGTAATGGTTCCTCATTCGGACGATCCAAACCTAGTTTAATAGAATTATGGACATGTGCATGCTTGTGTAATTCCCTAAGGAGCATTTTGAGCCCATAAGAACCAGGAATATCGACTTCTAGGCCATTCAAGCCCGAGTTGAGATGGTTCACTTCGAGAGAATTCAATGATTCAATTCCTGGCAAATTGGCAAATGTGTCGAGATAAACATTCGAATTGGGTTCATTCTCCTCATTTTCAGTACGAGGATTAACAAGAAAATTGGCTCTTATTCTCTGATCTTGTAATTTCTTCTTAGAGTTAGCCTGTTGAATTGAATGAGTAGAAAGAGCGACCACGACATACACCAAGTAGGCCAAGATCAAAACGATACAATTAATGATACTAAGGTTTGAATCGATCAAAATGAGAAACATGAACACGGTCACGGCTAAGAAACAGCCAGCGTCTCTTAGGAAAAGCTTAGGTGACACTTTGAAGGGATGTACTATCGCCATGGATCCAAGTACCACGGTGGTAATAAAGAGTGTGGCACCAAGCAATTCTGATAATGCTAAGTCACTAGAGTCAACACTCATGGCCTTGTAGGCACTGAAAATGTCTGGGGCACTATTTCCCAAGGCCAACAAGGTTAACCCTGCCAAGTTATCAGATAGTTTGAGGAGCTTGGAGATTGTGTAAAGGTTTGGACATAAGTAGTCGGAAGCAGTAAGTCCTAATGAGGCAAAAAACACTATCAAAAGTACCACCAAGACTAGAATGGACGTTGTTCCAATTCCAGAGCAATAGTAGATACTGAGGTAGTCGATCTTGCCGATGTGATATTCTTCGTCATTACAGTGGGTCCGGACAAATGCACACTGTTGACCAATGGGAAGCTTGTAGACCATTCCACATGATGATTCTTCCAGGGTTTCTCGGCGGAAAGAAGCCAGTAGGCCAGGACTCTCAGTCAATGGGGTAGCAATGGCAACAGTTAAGCCAATTACACCCACAATGACAGGCAGTAAACATCTCATTTGAATGGATTGTGAAAAAGAGTGAAGTATTCCAATACGGTGCAAGGGAAATGGATCTAATAATTAATAGCTTCGAGCAATTAACAATCAACAGGGGACAAGAAATCTACAATCAGGGAGCTAAAGGTAAAAAGTTTGGCATACGAAGAATTAATCCATTTGACTTTGCATCTGATCGAGTTTGTTCTCTTCTTGACTCGTCAAGGCTTCAACCTGTGCTCTGAGCCAGTTAAGGTCATCATAGTTACAATATCTATTCGCCCTTCTAGCGTTGAACACTTGAGCAATCATTACACTGTCACTCAAATTCTACAGATGTTTAGCTGATCATTGCACCACTCCCCATACGGGCACACGAAGGTAATCCCTTAATAACAGAGTTAAACATGGAATGCTGCACCCAAGATCAATTAATTTGTTCTCCAGTCCACCTAAAGAAAAACGTAACAATATTCCGTTGGTCATGGGTCAGAACGCCGTAATGGGTTCAACCTCAAAGGAATGCTTTAGCGTTACAAGTGGCTGTGATTTTTGCGTTAATGAGAAACTGGGTTCATCGGACTTCTTATATACATATTTTCCAAGTCCGGGTAACCTTTCTAGAAAGACCTAGATACAGTTCAAGCACCCTAATGCTTCATCAACCATACTGTAGTAAACTCTATTACCTAAATCCCATATTTTTAATCTGTAAAGCTAGAATATTCTAATTGCTTGGGGATTCGAATATTCCCATTTTCAAGCCCTTTTAGTTCCAGATGTTGGTGCTCCATCGCAGCAATAACCTTCGAAAATACCATTTCAAATACATCATTTGCCCATAACACATCCATGTGCTCGTATCCAGGACATGCCACCACTTTGAGTTTGGTTTTCATTCTCTCGTTATGTTCGAGCACCAATTTTTTAGTTTCTTCAATGTCCACCAATATATCGGAATCCCCATAAAATAAGAGCATGGGAACATTAAGATGATGGGCTATGGGAAATGGAGCGGCATTATGAACAGAATACCGTGGTGATTTACACATCGTAGACAAGCTTGTTAAACCTATTCCACAAGTTTCATCAAACATCTGGAATCGCTTTGCCGTAATTATTTGGAACCAATGAACCACAGTCTTGACCGAAGTGATCGAAAACATATGAGGATATCCTATTTTCATCTGATCTTTGCTGATGTTCTGGGACTTCCAGTTGAATAGTACCACCAACGAGGCGTTGACAACACGCTCGTATAAGTTGGGACCCATAAGATATGCCCAAAATGACACTGAAGGTAAAATGGCTCTGTATCCAAATATACTATGCAAGAACGTGTTATCCTTAGCAGCGTAGTCACATATGGTCTTAAAAACTGTATGATTCAAGTTCCGTGGCACAACAGCAGGCGAAAGTCCCACAAAGAAGTTTAGTTGATTATTCAAGGATGGTTGCACGCTCAAGCTAGCAAATAATTGGGAACATCCTTGTGAAAAGCCAACATAAGTCACCTTATCTTCAGGAGAATAGTTAGATAAAATGTACCGGATGGTGTCCGGGATGTCGTAATATGCAAATTCATCCAAGGAGAAGTCCCAGAACTTGGGGTCTGAAACAGACAACTTCAAGTGCTTTCTGGAGTACTTGTTGCCTCGATTGTTTCCCAACCATACTTCCCAACCCAACTCGACCAACAAGTAGGGCAAGTTCTTGTTGTTTTCGGTTCCCAACACGAATAGTTCCGAGTTTGTGCATAAACCATGGTGAAAGTATGCAATCTTGCCTTGATTGTTGTATGTCATTCCTGGCTTCTCAAGCTTGTGAACCACCAATAAGTATTCATCTCTAGTTGTTACCACATGCTCTCGCACTAGATAGCCGGAGACCCGGGCAATCTCTGAGATGTCTCCAGCATTGATGATCGACTCAATTTTGTCATCAGATTTCACCTTCTCAATGCTCAACTGAATCCTAGTTATTCTGCAAAATAAGTCGATCAAATAGTTGATCTGGAGCAGCACTATTAACGTAGCAAGGTTGAAGAGTGTCCTAAAAACCGACACTTGCTGCTGGTATGCCATTTGTATAGATTACAAGTGGGTAAGTGGTGAAATAGTAACTTTAAGGTGTTGCGTCTATTGGTTGAGAATTCGCGTACTATGTACAAATGGTTTAACCTCGGCACAGGTGGAACACGTTCCACCCTATTTCAAGGGTAAAAAAAGTCAGGAAATGCTATTGGTGTCTTCAAGAAGTGTGTGGAGAGACTTTGAACGATTTCGATTCAACGAGGGGCAATTTCTGTTCGAAAATATTAATCCGCTATTTATCCCAACTGAGGTTTAGAAAATGCCAAACCACTTCTTTTTCTTCAGCAGTGACTCAGAAACAAAGTCTCCGTCCTTAATAAGCTCCTCGGCGAATTTTCGATGCATGTCCATCTCTTTCAAGAGCTTTTCTTCCTGCTCTTGTCTAAGTCTCTGAGCCTCCAAGACATGTCTTTCAGAAGGTCTATTCATGGCAAATTCGTTTTCAGTAGTTTTTCTGATATTCTCAGGAATGTAATCGGTATCTCTGACGCTCTTGATGGCCACGTTGGAGTTCTTGGGATGGTACAAGTCTTCGATGTCTTGGTCGCTCAAACCCATTAATTTCTCTTTAATCCTTAATCTGAACCGATAGAAATCTGACATTACGTTTTCCCTTCCATCGTTCCATCTATGGAAGAATGCAAAATAAACCACAATGGACCCACCCAAGAAGGATCCAAACCATCTCGACCCTGTGTTCAACCTTTGGTTGGTGTCAACTCTTCTCAACACCTTGTACTGACCAGGGTATAATTCAGACGCAGGCCGTGGAGTGTAGTTCAATCTTTTCATAGTCTCATTGACTTTCTTGTACTGGGTTGGGTTTTTGGGGATAGAGGAGAAACCTTGGGGCTGTTCTCCAGGTACCTTGTATTCAGATGGATAACCCTCGGGAGGTCTCACATCCGTTGGGTCATAAGGATTATAGGGGGCTTTTGGAGGCACCCAACCCTTGGGATTGGGCCTTCTATGAAAATCGGACTTGTCTTTGTCTGACATGGAGGTGACGTGAAAATCACTTGGTGAACTTGTTGTAAACTGCATATCTAGATTTGATGCTCATGTAACCTGTACTTAAAGTAGTTGTAACATGTAAATCTGGCTATTGTAATCTGCATTTAGATATGGGAATGAACTCCACATGAAGTAGCCCACCAAAAGCCTTATGCCATGTCATTCTTGTCGGATTTTCTCTCCTTCTTCTCGTTGGAGGCTTTGGATACTCGTATAGTCCCCAATGAAGTCAAAAAGCAAGCAGTGGTCAAAAGATCCAATCCGGTCTCCAAATGGAACACCACGGAGTTCAGATTCTATCTTCTTGTGTTTGCCGTGGTTGTGCCGTTAATGTACAAGACAGCAATGGATGCCTCCAATGAAACAAACCCCAATTATCCCAAATTTCAGCATTTACTCAGTGATGGTTGGATGTTCGGCAGGAAAGTGGACAATTCCGATCAACAATACGCATTCTTCAGAAACAACTTTGGGCTCTTAGCAGCCTTCGTTGTGATCCATTGCTCCTTAAGGAAGGTGGTTGATACTTTCTTCACCGTGGCCAAAAGAACATACTATGATTTCATTTTTGGTGCAGTCTTTTTGATCGCCATTCATGGTGTGAACTGTCCAAGGTTGTTGATTCACATCGCCATAAATTACAGCATTTCCAGATTCATAAAGAACAACAAGGCAGCCGTTATAACTACATGGGTGTACGGATTGCTGACACTCTTCATCAACCATTTGCTCTTTGATCACCCTACTGGAATCGCATTTTTGGACCAAGGATTCAAGGGAATTGTGGAAAGATGGGACGTGTTTTATAATTTCACTCTCCTTAGAATGATTTCGTTCAATGTGGACTACTTAGAGAGGCGCAAAGATAGTGAAAATTCCAAGTCTTCTCTCGAAAAAGCTGAGTCTAAATTGACCTCTCTTTCATTTCTCGATGATAGACAAAGATTATCAGCACCTTTACCCTTAGTTGACTACAATGTTCTCAACTACTTTGCTTACTTGACATACACCCCCCTTTTCATTGCTGGACCGGTATTGACATTTAACGACTTCATTTATCAATCCAATTACCAACAATTACCCTCGGTCAAAGACTATGGTAGAACCATACGTTACTTCTTGAGATTGGTCTTCTGCGTCTTGGTCATGGAATTCTTGTTGCATTTCATGTACGTGGTTGCTGTGTCAAAAACAAAAGCTTGGGAAGGAGACACCCCATTCCAGATTTCCATGTTGGGAATGTTCAATCTAAACATAATTTGGCTCAAATTATTGATTCCCTGGAGATTATTCCGCTTCTGGAGTCTCTTAGATGGTATAGATCCGCCTGAGAATATGATCAGATGTATGGATAACAACTATTCGGCTCTTGCATTTTGGAGGGCTTGGCATAGGTCTTTTAATAGATGGGTGGTTAGATATATTTATGTGCCTTTGGGAGGTGGAGGAAGATACAGAATCTTGAACAGTCTTTTGGTTTTCAGTTTCGTGGCTATCTGGCATGACATCGAATTAAAACTTTTAATGTGGGGATGGTTAGTTGTTGTATTCTTGCTTCCAGAAATTTGTGCCACAATATATTTCAAGAGGTTTGAACAAGAATGGTGGTTCCGTCACCTTTGTGCTGCGGGAGCAGTTGTCAACATTTGGATGATGATGATTGCGAACTTGTATGGTTTCTGTTTGGGAAACGACGGAACTCTTGCCCTACTTCTGGAAATGTTCAATACGGCCAGTGGCATCCAGTTTTTCATCTTATCTTCAGGTGCATTATTTGTTGGTGCCCAAGTGATGTTTGAATTAAGAGAGGCGGAGAAGAGAAAGGGTATTGATGTAAGATGCTAGAAGTGGCGTCAACATTTGTGAGTGATATTGCTTCAAGCTCTCTCTACAAAGCAACAGAAATCACTGCAGACACATTGTAAATTAGTATGCTGGGAATTAATTTGGTGCTAGCTAGCCTTTATCTAATCTTAGTGCCATAAAATTCTAAATATAAGATCAAAATGATATCATGACCAAAAGAAGATCGCACTAAGAAACATTACCCCTTGTATATAAATACATAGTGCATGGTAACTTTCGACGGATCAGAGTACATTATAGTCCGTTATTTAATTGAAACATTCACATCTCGAAGATCTTCACGTCTTGACCAAATTTCTCCAAATTAGAATATTTGTAGTGTATAAACTTTGGTGCGATTCGATTGAATAATCATCACTTGCAAGTTAGAAACACTATGGCGCCTCCAGTTCCAGTATACAACAATAACGAGATACGAACACGATTTCGGGAACAGCTCTCGAATCCAGAAAAGTACCAGTGTCTGTTGAAATCGCTAACTCAGCACGAGTGTACTTTCAAGACGTTTAAGGACAAATCCAAAGCGCCAGAGATAGTGTGTCTTCCATTTAAGAGGGTGTTCCAACGTTGCCTCGTACCCACGATAGAGAAGAAGAATGCTAAGAAGAAGACAGTGAGTGTATGGACTAACATTGAAATCACCAACAGTTCTACAAATAGAGACTTGTTCGAGGATGAGAAGTACAAGCTGGTAGTGAGCGAGTTTTTGGATGCAGAGAAGCAATTTCAACAGCTCATGAAGGATGCTGAAGCTGAAGCTGGACAGAGTGAATGAAGTAACAGCAATAATGCCAATGGATATGTGAAACTTATAGCCTCTTCACCTATTGCCTTGCTCAGGACTAGGAGATAAGTGCTTTGTTTTACATCACCCAAAGGATCGACCACAAACAACAAGACCGAAATAAATAGCTACGTCCGTGTATGCTGAATTTAATGTATTATGATAACTAGTATTAAACAAACTACGAATATGGCAGATTCGATGTCTAGTAGGTGGATCCTTCCGCAGGCTGAGCCAACTTCTTGTTGGATTGAGAGGCCATACTCTTTCTCAACTCTAAAAGCACGGTTTCCATGGTGTAGGATCTCTTCCAGTTCTTCAATGTGTCGAAGCTGTCGACGACAACATTTCCCACTGAATCCACACAAGGCAAGTTGATCTTGGAAACAAACTGGACTTTGGGGGGCTTGTCAGGGTAGTGTTCGTCACAGATGATACTCAAGGAGTAAATACGGTTCTCATGGGTAGAATGAGGAGGTCCTAAAATAGTACCGTTCCAATTGGTCATAGTTATATCATCCTGATTTGTCAAACCATAAGATATCAGTTCGGCTCCTAAGCCCTTCTCTCCCTTTTCCAACTCTTCCAAGAGCTTGAAGTTTCTTGGACTGCATAGTTAGTACTCTGAGGGCTAACGCTACATTTGTAAAACTTACACCTTGGACATGTTGGTGCAGAAGTGGAGCCTTGAGTCAAGTGATCCTTGTAGAGTACCACCATCACGTGACATCTGTATAAACTGGTAGTTCCATTACCATTATATTGCACGTGACTATGCGAAAGAGTACGAGATATGACCTTAATGGACATATCGGAAGCAAGTTGTCCAGTTTTCTGAAAAACATGAAAAGAGTTGAAATAAGAGTAAAATCAGACCATGAATCTCATAAACATAATACGAAGTTCTCATCTGGTTTCTATAGTCTTTTCTTAAAGAACCAACACAGTCTGCTTGGTGACCATCAGAGGGGTAATAGGAGTTAAGACTCGGGGTTTATTTGTCCTGATAACTGCAGCTCGGATTTAACGCAAGTGCAGATTGAGTGCCCTCCAAAATTGTAGTCTGCACACAAATATCACGTGAACATTTGCACGTGATGGAATATGCCTACAACAACACTTCTTATTTTTGACGTACCACTAAGACCTAATGAGCAGTACCCATTCGTCTCCTTTTGTCGACCATCCGCGAAGGTCATTTTCGGAAGATACAGAAAGCATATTCAATGAGGAGTCAGTTTCAAATTACAGACAAATCATCTCAAACTTAAAGTTCCAATTGGAGTCAGCCAAGATTGAGAAACAACTTCTTCAACAAGATAAGACAGCCATAGAAAAGAAATGCCAGGATTTGGTAACAAAGAAAAGTGAAGAGTTCAACAAGCTCAAAAAGGATTTCGATTTCTTGTATGGAGAGAAGAAAGCATGCGATTCCAAATTAGAAAACCTGACTCAGATTTCTTCTACTCAGATACACCAACTCAACCAAACTATTCATGCACTCAAGAAGGAAAGATCTGAGCTTACGAGTTCACGCAGCGAGCTAGAAGTCAGAGTGAACCAAATAACACAGAAGCTTGAACATATCAATTCAGAAAAGTCATTCGAGCAATTACGAAACAGAGAATTGGAAGCCAGAGTCAAGCAATTGAAAGAACAGGTCGGTTCATTAGAAGAAGAAAATGATGGTCTTATTAAAAACTTGAACAAGCTTGCTTCAAAATCAGTAGAACCATCACGAGAGAAGCAGTTGAACGCGTTGCAGTTGAAAAATAATAATTTGATTAAGACCAATTCTCAGTTACAATTGAAAATGGACAGGTTGCTACAACACAAAACATCTAACGAGCTTCTCAAGCAGAAAAACAACTCCTTGGTGAAGAAGAACGAATATTTAGAGGGAGTGCAAGAGAAATATTGCCAGTTAGAAATCGAGAACTTGGAATTGAAGAATAAATTCGAGGATTATTTCAAAATTATAGACGAAGTCATAAATGTTGAAGGAGATATTTCAACAAAAGAAAAAATTAACGGTTTTTTGGATGGATTCAAAGATTTACAGTATCAAATTGCTCTTCTCAAATCCGAAAAAGATGAATTGCAGAAGGAGCTAGAAAGCCAAACCAAGTTTAGCGAATCCCTCAAAACGGAGTTAGATGCATCTGACTCTGCAATTGCACAATTGAAGTCACAGTCTGCATTGAAGGATGCACATCTACAAAAGTTGGATAAGCAGAGAATTTTGAATTCAAAAGAAATTGAATTCTTAAGAAAACTGCTCGGTGATTTGGATAAGGAATTTAAAGAGAAAACAGACAATAAATCTACGGATCAATATCTAAGAAATTTGGAGAATTTAGTGGATGAATACAAAAAGGAAATAAATGTTTTACAGAGTCAACTTGGAACAGATATGAATACCAACTCACTTCCATCCCCAAAAAGACAAAGACTTGATTCTGATTCCACCAAAAAGAATGAATCTCTTTCACAAGAGAATTTAAAATTGAAGAATAGTTTACAGAAATCGAATTTACATATTCAATCATTGTCGCAGAAGATTGCCAACTTGGAGCAGATAAATCAAAAGAAAGGCCAATTGCAAATTCTTCAATTGAAGTCTAATCCCTTACTTAAAGACCAATTGGTTAAACAAAATACTCTCGATACGCTAAGAAAGGAAAACGAAGACTTGATAAAGCAATTCGTTCATAATACAATGAGCATAGACATGATACCGAAATCATTATTTGAGAGACAGGAAAACGACAAAGCGATTTTACAAGTTAGAATTGACCAGTTGAACAAACGTATCCAACGACTCACAAGTGTTTATTCTCAAAAAAGCAAGGACATCTTGAATACTATTGCTAGGTATTTTGGATTTACCCTCGAGTTTATTCCAAACTCTATGAATCCTAACGATTCATCTAGAATCAAGCTTACTTCAAGGTTTACGAGCAAGACTGGATCAGCGGGGTCTTCATACGTGATAATAGATATGGAGACAAAATCGCTAAAGGCGTACGGTAATGCTGAATTTAAGGAACTTTATATGGACTTGCTGAAAAGTTATGATAAAGATCAGATTCCTTGTTTTTTAAGTGCATTGAACTTAAAACTATATGACCGCTATGTATCTCATACCTAGAAGTACTTAATAATATTAATGGTTAATCTATGTATTTATTAGTTCCACACTAGCTAATTTTAGCAATTCTGTAGGGGATTTTTCAAAGTTCACCACACTTTTAGTTATTTTATTCCACACCTTTCCTTTATTGATATCCTCAAACTGACTTTCGAATTCTGACAAGAACGGTTTAGTCTCGGTTTCAGTTCCATACTTACTTAGGAAGCTGTACTTCCAAGCCCACGCATCACCGTTTTGGTTATCTCTGTGTAAACTTCTGTCAAACCAAGACTTTGCCTTAGGGAATTTTCCATCAAACCAAAAGAATTTTCCAATGCTCAAAAGAATGAAAGAGTCATTATCGGTGGCTTTCAATGCATCCAAGAACGCATTTTTTCTTTGCGATGGTTTGTTAATTAAAGACAAATAATGGTACCAAATCATGGACGAATTTGGAACAAGCTTAAGTGCTTTGTTTGTCATTTGTCTTGCCATTATTAAATCCTGATTTCTTCTTTCTAGTGAGATTTTCGCATCCCAAACGATTTCACTATTTGGAATGGCCAACAAGGCTTTGTCTAAGGTGGATCTGGCCTTTATGTGCACCTTTGAGTAAATTTCATCGATGTGAGCGGAAAGAACCCACAATTCGGAGGATGAAGGACATGATTTGAGTCCTATTTCAGTTGTCTTCTTAGCTTGCTCAACGTCACCTTTGTCTATAAATATTTGAGATCTTTGCAAGAACAATTTTGAAGACTTTGGAAACAATTCTATCGCCTTTGAGGAGAAAGAAAGCATGTCATCATATGACTGTGGTTGCCTGAATCGAATATAATGAATATATTTGTACCAGATTGAAGCATCTGATTTGGGGATTTCTTCCAATGCATTTGAGAACAAATCATCTGCAAATATGTAGTTGAAAGTTTTGACCTCTAATTTAATCCTGGCCAACCATAATTGTAAATTTTTTGGCAAATCTTTCGAACCATTACTGAGAATTTTCCTAGCTAGTTCCACATCATTATCCAACTTCCATTTGTCTTTTGAGTACATCAAATAGAAAAGAACTTCCTTGGGATTTAACTTTATGGATTCTTCATAATATTCATAAAGCAGTTTCAAATCGCCTTCTTTCTTCAATGAATCGAATAATTGCACCCATACATCAACATTATTAGGGAATTGAGCAATCAAGTTCAGATAAACGGATTTTGCGGCTATGTAATATGAATTTGACATTAAGCTTGAAGCATCTTTGAGCCAAACTAATATCTTTTCACTGATATTTATTTTATCATCGGTTTTCATGATAGAGGCGATAATTGCCTTGGTAGTTTTCAAGAATCCTTCAGTTTCCGATTTGGTTGCTTCTGAAATCCAGGTATTCCTGGATAGTATTTTATCATTTCCGTTAATCCAAAGCTCCTCTGTTACATTATTTTGATTTATATCAGTAAGAGCCTTGTCCAACATTTTAGAAAGTTTTGATTCCTCTAGATTTGGATTCTGTCCTTCCTCAAGTTTACAGGCGGTAAGCCAAACATTGTGATTTCCCTTCAATACTTTCCTGGCTTTATTTAACAAGGCCTTAGACTCGGAATAGTCACTCAAATTGATTAAAGATAACCAGAAAATCCATTCCTTGGGACAAAGCTCAACTGCCTTCGATAAGAGTTTCTTGACCTCAATATTGTCCTCTTCTATATCAACAAGTTCTTTCCAGAGATTGCTGCTTGCTGGCAAATTTTCTAGTCCTTTCATCAAAATTTTTCTTCTAGAAATCACATCGGAACTGTTCTCAAGCTCAAACGCTTTTAGCCACAATTTTTCCGATTTAGGATTAAAACCCAATGCTTCTGTGACAATGACTTTGGATAATTTCAAGCCTTCCTGGATCTTGAGATGTATGCGAATATTTTCAAGCCAGATTTCTTCACTCCGAGGACACTTCTTGGAACCCTCTGTTATGTATGTCTTTGCCATCTTGTAGTTTTTGGCCTGTTCTTCTAATCTTGCAGACGCAATCCACGAGGCTGCCTTATTGGGTTCGGTCTTTCTCAAGGAAGAGAGGACCAATCTTCCTTTCTTGATGTCGGCAATTTGTTGGTCTAGAGACTCAGACTGTGTTTCAATGACATCAACTGTTTCGTGGGCGGAGGTGACTAGACTGTCCAATTGGCTTCCTAGTAACATGTCTCTGGCCTGTGAAATCGATTGAAAGTCTGTTGCTGTGCTTGTTCCACTTCCTGCAAGCACACTGTCTGGCATGGCATAGAAACGTTGTTGTTGCTGATCCAACAATTTAGTTCTCTTATTTCTCCTGGTTAAGTCTCCAACCTCGGGCAAAAACTCCCACTGTTCATCGGTGATGGTTGCTAGACCTCTTTTCAAGTCTGCAAACCTTTCCTGGATGTCATTAGTCTGTTCTGAAACAACCACATCGCTGCGTTTAGTTTTGGAGTGTAGTCGTTTTTCGATTTCATCGTATATTTGATCAGCTTCATCCACATCTTCATTTTTAGACCCAACAGAGAGTAGTCCCTCATCATTGGTTTCTCTGAAACCAGCTCCGCTTTCTCTCTCTTCTCCATCTTCTTCATCGCCTTGCTTGACAAGAAATGAGGGTCGAACCTGCGAAATGGCGGAATTGGCGCTCGTAGTGAAGCCGACTGCTCCACGGCCTACACCAGGAACATAGCCTGGTGGCGGCTCCTGCAGAAGAAAGGCCCGTCTGTCCATGATAAGTGGAGTTGGATTGCAGTCAGCTTGTGGTTCACGTGTGTGCTCACGTGACCAGAGATGGCCTCACCTCATTTCAGAAATTTTTCACTTTTTCTACTACCAAGTATCATGTCTAAGAGATCGGCCTCCGACGAGTTCAGCGGCCCCGCCAAGACCGGCGCCATAAAGACCGGCAAGGATTCCGTACCTCAAAGTGTCGGAAATGGCATCGAGCAAGAAAAGGACATAGACATGGGCGAATTCGAGGACCCATACGGAGATGACTTCGAGAGTGATGGAGAAATCATCGAATTGGATGACAACGAAGACGACGAGGAAATGGACGAGGAGGCAGCCCAGAAGAAGATTGAGGAGTTGGAGAGACAAGAAGAGGCCGTTCCAGAAGAGCCCACTATCTACTTGCCTCACAAGTCCAAGCCCTTAGGACCCGATGAGGTGATGGAAGCAGACCCCAGCGTGTACGAGATGTTGCACAATGTCAATCTCCCATGGCCCTGTTTGACGGTGGACGTCTTGCCCGACAAGCTTGGTAACGAAAGAAGAACCTATCCTGCCTCGGTGTACGTGACCACTGCCACCCAGGCTTCTCGCAGCAAGGACAACGAATTGATCACCATGAAGTTGTCGTCGTTGGCCAAGACTTTGGTCAAGGATGATGACGATGAAGAAGAGGAGGATGACGACAACGACGATTCCGACCCAATCATGGACAGCGAAACCATCCCATTGAAGGACACCACCAACAGAATCAGAGTCTCGCCCCATTCTCTCGAGACTGGCGAATACTTGACCGCCACCATGTCAGAAAATGGTGAAGCCTACATCTACGACTTGAGCTCTCAGGTCAATGCTTTCGACACGCCCGGTTACATCATCCCTAAGGCTGCCAAAAGACCCATTCACACCATCAAGGCTCACGGCAACGTCGAAGGTTATGGCTTGGACTGGTCTCCTTTAATCAACACCGGAGCTCTTTTGACCGGTGACTTGTCAGGAAGAGTCCACTTGACGTCTAGAACCACTTCCAACTGGGTAACCGACAAGACCCCATTTTTTGCATCTCAATCCTCTATTGAAGACATCCAGTGGTCTACCGGAGAGAACACCGTGTTTGCCACTGCTGGATGTGATGGCTATGTCCGTATATGGGACACCAGATCCAAGAAGCACAAGCCTGCCATTTCGGTCGCTGCTTCCAACACCGACGTCAATGTGATTTCTTGGTGTGGCAAGATCAACCACTTGTTAGCTTCTGGTCATGACGATGGTTCGTGGAGTGTGTGGGACTTGCGTAACTTCAACGGCCAAGCCAAGCCTACTCCTGTGGCCAATTATGACTTTCACAAGTCTGCCATTACTTCCATTTCTTTCAACCCATTGGACGAGTCTATTATTGCTGTTTCTTCCGAGGATAACACTGTGACCTTGTGGGATTTGGCTGTTGAGGCTGATGACGAAGAAATCGCCAACCAAAGAAAGGAATTGCAAGAATTGCACGACATTCCTCCACAATTATTGTTTGTTCACTGGCAAAGAGACGTCAAGGACGTGAGATGGCACAAGCAAATTCCAGGCTGTTTGATTTCCACCGGAGGTGAAGGCTTGAACATCTGGAAGACCATTTCCGTTTAGTTTGGGTTTAATGCATAGAATGTATATTAGTTAACCAATGAATAATATTTGTTTGTTATAATGGAAATTGTAGATATGGATCAATGAGGGAAGATGCATATTGAGTCCACAATTCATCGTTATTTATGATACAGAAGGTGAAGAAATGCCTGAACATTGAAGTGATCAACACTTCGAATGTATAAATACTAATACCTAGAAGAGAGAGATGCTTCTTTCAAATCAACTTGCCGTTGTAGCTGCTGTAATGTCTGACTGGACTCTAACCAGAATCTATTCTCTTTGTTTATGGAATTGACGTATTTCTCCAAAACCGCCATACTTTTCAATGTGAGTAGATGCACCTTTTGGGCCAATTGCTCGAGTTGGACTCTTCTGTTTTCAAGTTGCTCCTGTGCCAAATTGAAATTGTATGTCTTGTCTTGACTTGAATCGATATAGTTGACCAACTTATCTACTTCTAGCGAGGCTAGATCCATGGTGTTTTTCAATGCGAGTTGAATAGAGCTCTCTTTAAGTAGGACAACTCTCCGTTTCGATGCAGAATGAGTATCTTCATTTGCTGCAATGTGCGTATCTTGCTCAATGTCTTGGCTTTTGTCTTCTTTGAAGTGTCTGTTTAGGTCCAAGTCAGAGAGAAGTCTATTCAAAATCATCCAGTCCTCGTTCTCCTTGTAGATCTTGGCCATTCGCGACTTTAACGACACAATTTGGTCATGTATGGTTCCCTTATCGCCGTGAACCAGATGCATTGACATCTCCAATGCCTCTAGTCTTTGGTTAAACTCATGAAGCACGTTAGTTGACATATTTGGTGATGTTGTGAATGCGCGATCTCTGTTTCTTTTCTGCAATTGATATTGAACTCATCCTCCTTAGATGTCCAATGCAAAAAGACCAATAGAAAGGGATAGTGACTCAGATAGCAGCTCTGATGACTTCTCAGGACCTTCGTTGCCTACACTAGGACCAAAAACCCAGTCCAAAATAATAAAGAAACCAAAGAAGTCAACCAAAATCGATGACTATGACTTATTCAGTCCATTCTACAACTATTCATACAAAAACGAATCCAAACTCACATGTTTGTCATGCACTCCCGATAGGAAGACTATAATAACCGGATTTAAGAACGGGGTGGTGAAATTTTGGCAACCCTTGCATGAAGAAATCAAGACACTGGCAACGGAAGATGATGCTCTGACCAAAGAAGATGCACATGGACAACTCAAGTGCATAAAGCAGTTTCTAGCACATCCAGAAGATGAAGTCAGTCAACTTTTGGTGAATTCTGATGGCTTAAGACTTGTGTCAATTGGTGCAAACGATTCTTGTTTGAAGGTTTTTGATTTGACCTCATTCGAAATGATTCATGTCGTCAACATAGACTTTCTGCCTAACACTAGAACTCCAACAAGCAATTGCTGGTTTCAAATAGATGGAGAAGAGAAGCTCTTGGTAACGGACCATGATTCGAACAAAATGGTTGCAATTCTTGATGATGACATCTTGCCATTAAAACCCATCCATAAATTGCCTATCCAGACCATAGCCTTCAACAAGAAGCATAAGACTTTTGTTTCGTCGGATATAAAGGGTATAATAGAGTATTGGACCCCAGAGCTCAAAGAGCCCCAGAATATGGACTTTAAGTACAAATCCGAAACCGATTTGTTTGACTTGGCCAAGAGTAAATCAAAACCTTCATGCTTTGTCTTCAGTGAAGACTTTGAATCATTTGCATCATTTTCTTTCCCAGATAACTTGATCAGAATTTTTAAATTCAGAACAGGAAAATTGATTAAGAAGATAGATGAATCGAACAAAGATAGCCAGCTAAAATTAAATAGCATTGACTGGGATAAATTTCACAGTATGAGAAATCTTGCGTTCGATAAAAATGACAAGGTATTAATTTTTCCAAGTCATTCGGGGATAAAAATCTTGAATCTCCAATCAAACAAAATTCTCAAAACTGTTGGCGAAACAGACCAAAGCAGCTCATTTCTTCAATTTACTCAAGTCTTGGTTCTAAACAAAATGAATGCCGAAAAATTCAATTTGGATATGATAGCATCGAACAATTCTATTATTCAATCACAGCTTGTTAGAAACCCCTTGATTATTACCAATTCAATAGGCTCCAATAGCTTATTTGTATTTGGTAACAATAAGGAAATAGCCCAAAGAGATTTCGATTCTAATGCAAAACTCCCATCAACCAAGAAGCAAACAAGCACCTCAGCATACTCCAAAGTAATTCTTCACACAACAATGGGTGATATAAAAATACGCCTTTTTAATAGCTTGACACCAAAAACGGTGGAGAATTTTGTCAAACTATGTCAGAATGGGTACTACAACAACATAATATTCCATCGAGTGATTGAAAACTTTATGATTCAAACAGGCGATCCTGATGGAAACGGAACTGGAGGAGAATCGATATGGGGAGGAGTTTTTAAAGACGAATTCAACCCATTGCTTAACCATTCCAAACCATTTATGGTCAGCATGGCAAATGCTGGACCAAATACTAACGGGTCCCAATTCTTTATCACAACAGAACCAGCCACCTTTTTAGATAGAAAACACACAGTGTTTGGTGAGGTTGTTGACGGTTTTGGAGCGGTTAAAAGTATCGAAAAGGCACCTACAGATGAAAGCGATAAGCCATTGGACCAGATAGTCCTTCTTTCAACTACATTGAAACTGTGATTAAATAGTATATTCCATTACATTTGTCCTGCTAGAAAACAATGTTCTAGCTTGTTATCTCCAGTGTACATTCAATGTAACACCGAAAACCACCTATTCCTCTTCACTGCTACTCAAATCATCATCCTGCGTGCGTTTTCCTCCTCCAATTAAATCTCTTAAACTCATTGGTTTCTGATCATGAGACTTACTGGTGAACTTGCTAGAGTAAGGCTTATGAGGTTGTACCAGTTCGCCTTCATCCAAATTGATTTGAATGCCGGGATATTGATATTCGTCGGCATCACTTTCATCGGAATCATTGAATTTGATGGCATTGCCTATGCTATGAAGTTTGCTCTTATTTTCGGGTAACTTAGTGATGGTTTCTGATTCGTCATCGTCCTCCTCTTCTTCCAACACTTCCTGTAATTGATCTTCAAGATCTTTGAAGTCGTCATCAATATCCATTGGATCATCTCCATGGACCCGTTGGATGATTGGTGCTGCTTTGGGTTTCTTGGCCCGCTTTTTAGGTTCTATTAGAGGTTTATTCTTGGATTCTTGGGCCTTGGGTGTGGGTTTTGCCGACTCCTTGGATTTAGTGACGGCTTTAGTTGATTTCTTTACTGGGGGCTTTTTCTTCGCTGAAACTTTGACCGGCTCTCTATCTTCAAAGTCTGAGTCATTCAAATCCTGGAAATCGCTCTCGCTGATGATAGGTTCGTCCCGTTTTGGCTCGGGTGTGTTATTTGCAGAAGGGGGCCGTTTGGAGGACTTTGCCGACCGCAGAGGGGCGTATGTGGGGGTTTCAGGCGCTTGCAAGTGAGTGGAAGACTTTTCGGACTTCTTGGACTTCTCCAGAAGCTCTATTTCCGCCTTCTCCTTCTCCCATTGCTCTATTTTGGTCTGTAGTTTGGATGCGTTTCTGGACTTGCTGAAGCGGATGGTACTGTTCAACTTGCGCAAATGGATGGCCTTGGAGGTGGCGGGGTTGTAGGTCAAGTAAAACGAGTCGTTTCCCTTGTGCTTTTGCGTCAAGCCCTCGAAGATAATGGGCCTTTCCGGACCGTCGGTGGAACTGGCTTTCAAGAGACATTCATGATCATTCTGGTATAACCGCAACGGTTTTGACTGGTCCATCAGGTCCGGCACAAAGCCGTACCGTATGGCTATGTCCTCCGACTCATTTATGGGGGCAATGGTGGAGATATTGAGCAACTCGCTTAGGTCGATTTCATACTCTCCGTCTGCCAACGACATGGTAACGGCCGCTGCAAGTAGAACAGGCTTTGCAAAGAGACTTACAGCGATATGCAGGGATATAATCAGGGTCTTCTAGATACGTATAATGGCGTGAATCGGGCGGTGGCGGTGGATACCCGAAGATTTAGTGGAAAGGAGTGTTTTAGGTAGTGTATAAAATATACGCTACTAGTCTCACAGTATTTCGTTAGGCACACCATGGGTCTCTTTACCACTTCGAAAAAGAACGACACCGGCAATTCGGCCGAAGACCCGTCCGAATCCGGACCGTCTGTTGGTCCCTTGCATCCCCAGGTCATTTTGATGTCTGCAGGCACCACCTCGCTCATGGTGGTGGGCTTCCAGTTGTATAGACGTTTTCTGAGGGTGCAAACATACCTTGATCTTACGGCCAAAACGCTCCAAAACCAGCGGCGTCTATATGGCAGAGTCACCCGAGTAGGTGATGGTGACAATTTTCGCTTTTTCCACACACCTGGTGGTCTTTTCATGGGCTGGGGCTGGTTACGTCAAGTACCCAAGGGCAAAGCGCTCAAAGACCAGACGCTAATGATCCGATTGTGCGGAGTCGATGCGCCAGAAAGGGCCCATTGGGGCAACCCAGCACAGCCCCATTCCGAAGAAACACTACAGTGGTTGAAAGAGTACGCGTTGGACAGAAACGTCACCATTACGCCGTACCTGATTGACCAGTACAAACGCGTGGTGGCTCGAGCCCAGGTGTGGAAATGGAACGGAAAACGAGACATCAGCGCGGAGATGTTGCGAGGAGGCTGGGGCATCGTGTACGAGGGCACCGTTGGTGCCGAATTCGGCGAGAACGAGGCCTGGTACCGCAGGTTGGAGGCCAAGGCCAAGGGCCAGAAGAAGGGCGTGTGGGGTTTGAAGAACATGGTGACTCCCGGTGAGTATAAAAAGGAAAATTACCGATCATAATCACATTGATACATTTATACAGAGAATCTGTTAATTTCGTCATGCACAAGAGCGAAACTCCAATAGGATTTAACTCTATCATTTAAAGGAGACACTGTTTGGGTCCGAAACCGCGACCAAAACATAGAATATATCTTCTTATTACTTAATTTAATATAATCGTCCCCACGATACTTCTCACTATGACGTTTCATTAACTATTGTAAAATTAATATGTTTGGACGAGTCCTAAAATAATTCTACAGATATTATTGAATTAACATTGATTGATATTTTAGATTGTCAATTTTGTTCGGCTTACCAATATTTAAATCTGGTGAACCCCAAATTGATTTTGTCTCTTTCTCATCATCTAGTCGAAATCCTTGCGAAGGAGCTCATTTTTCTAATAAGGCTCGAAATTTACCTTCACCTATGCTTTACATTTATAACTTGCATAAATGCCTGGATAGTTATTTCACCAACTCACTGACCAGTCTGGACAATTCCTCAACGTGCTCTTGAGTGTCAGCTTCAGCGTACACTCTCACAGCATCTTCGGTACCTGAAGCTCTGACAAAAGAACGTCCGCTTGGGTACTTGGCCACCAACTCGTCAATCTTGTCCTGAATTCCTGCTGGTTCCACCAAGGTTCTCTCGGCATTAGTGGTCTTGAACGCGTATCTGTCAGCAACAATGACCTTGGACAACTTATTGGGCAAGTCATTGTAGGATTGGTTCCATTGCTCTGGAGACAAGTCCAAGTAATGCAAAATAACCAATACAGCTAACAAATCAGAAATAGCATCACCAACAGTCTGATTAATCAACTGGGTGAACTGCTTCAAAACCTCAATTGCCTCCTCCTCTTCCTTGTTGGAAGCCTTGTGAGCAAAGATTTTGCCTTCAGCTTCGGCAGAGAAAATCACAGTGCCGTGACCGTTGGCCTCAAAGTACACTCCCACATCGAACTTTTCAGCCTCGTGATGCAAGTGCTTGACTCCAGTGGGAGTACATCTGACTGGAATATTGAGAACCTCCTCCACGTACTTGGTAGAGGAACCATTGGCATATGCAGTTTGGACCACTCCGACGTTCAATTCCAAGTTGTTGATCTTCTTGAACAATTGTTGGAAGAACAAGGCAATCAAGGTGGACAACTTGTCTCCATCCAACAATCTGAAGGCACCGGATTCAGTCTGGTAGTAGGCAATCAATCTGTCGGCATCTCCGTCAAAAGAAGCGTACAATTGGTTTGGGCTGGGGGTCACGTTCTTAGGCAATTTCTGGTTAGTCTTAACGTAGTCAGCACCGCAATCGAAGTTCAAGAGTTCTGGGGCGGTGTAGTCGCCGTTAACCAAGGTGTAAGAAATCTCATTGGCCAAGTATTTGTCGAACAATTCGGCCACCTTGGGAGCACCCACACCGTTGGCTGCATCGATGGTGATGTCGATCTTGCCATCTCTAAGTTTGAAGATGTTTTTGAAAGCTTGAGCCATTTTCTCGTAGTAGCCGACTTCGGTGGGCTGACCGAACTTGGGATCATTCAAAGTTCTGGTCACATAGTGCAATTCGGGAGTAGTGAACAAGCCGTAGTCTTGGTAGGTGGTATTGGGCAAGGAGTTGATACCGTCAATGGAAGCCTTGGACAATGCAGGACTGGAGTCTCTGGAGTCCATGGCAATGACCACATGGGCCTTCTGGTCCAAGTCTATTCCGAGCTCCTTGCTCATATCGAGAATATTGCCCAACAACTCCTCGTGGGTCAGGTTGGCCAATTTGGTGGCATAGGCTTCCCATTTGGTCTCCAACATGCTGCCATAAGGATCCACAATTTTAACACCGTTGTCCTGAGGTGGATTGTGAGAAGCGGTGACCATGACACCAATAGTTTGGCCCTTGAAGAACTTCGATCTTAAGGCTGCAACAATACCAACAGTGTAGTTGACATAGTCCAAATACTTGGCGTTCATTCTGAAACCAGCGGTTCCATATACAACCTTTATATCTGGCTTGGGGTGGGACGAGAGATACTTGTTTAAGGTGGATTCAATGGACATTATGGAGAAAGAAACTGGGGAAGTAATACGACGAAATGTGGGATATATTTGGATCTTGTTTTTGTCACGTGATACAATATCACGTGGTGTGATTTCTGTGGTCTAGATCTGTAGAATCTGGTCTCTACTTCTTCATGAGGTTTATCTCTTTCGATCCTTGAATCATCAGGTCATAACCCCATTAACTTTCTTCAGATTTAGCCCGAAAAGATTCGCAAAAAAGACAATATTATATCATTTTTCATCTGATCCGACTTTTTTCACCAAGTCATCTTCATTCCCAATCAGCACATCATGTCCCAAAAACCAAGCAAATTCACGAATTCCTCTTTTCACAAGGAAGGAAAGATTGTGTCCATGTCAACTGGTGGCGTGGATTCGCGCCCCAAGCCAAAACCAAAGGACTCTGAGTTCATTCAAGAGTTGGTAGAAACAGGAAGAGCCAACTGGAAAAAGGCACCTAAAGAAGTCAAGACTAGATACAGAGGCATCTATATGATCTTGTTTTCTATTCCGTTCATCTTGATACCGTCTATCGAAATGTACAGAAGACTCGAAGGTAAATCTACCAAGAAGATTCAGCAAGGTGAATTGTTGGAAGGTCAACAAGTACGGAAGTATGATGAGGCAGAGAAGTGGAAGGTCGAGAAAGAGAGTTGGATGTACAGAATATTCGGAAGAGACTTCTTTTTGGACGGGTTTACCAGCAAGACTATGACCAAAAATGGAGATGAAAAGAAATGATTTGTGCAACTAGAAAGAGTAAACTGGATTATGATTGAAATGGTCAAATGCATAAAGTATGCTAGGAGCATTTGGAGTACATAAAAAAATCAGATGCTAGTATTAATACGAATATATGAAGTAATGAGAAAATTGGACATTAAAAGAAAGAAAAACCGCAAGTCACTCAACTTAATTTCCAACTGGGCTTGTTAAGGATAGACTTCACTATGGGCTCGTCAAATCTACTCCCAAGTGCAGAGAGAGGTCTATCCAGCGAGGATCGGAAATGGCTAGGTTCGTAATTCAATTTAGGAACATTTGATCCCATCAAGGATGGCGACAAAGAGTTCCTATTGTGTTGTTCGTAATTACCCAAGGTGGGCTTATCGTGTTCAAGAGCCAGCTTGAAGTCGGACAGTGCTCTCAATGGAGAGGCGAAATTTCTAGACTCTCTTCTCAACCTGAGTGGTGATTTAAGCAGAAGTCTTTCGGGAGATTGGAATACCGGATGATTCTGGGTGATGCAGGGCAATTTGCTCAAGCCGGAGTTATTCTTCTTGATAATTTTCAACCCCTTTTTGAAGTAATTGGCTGCAATAATGGGTAATTGGCTGGTCTTCAGCGGTGACGGTTCGCAAAGTTTGGCCAAGAACTTTTCACTATCGAAGAGGGTAATAGGGTTGCTCAGCACCCTCAATTTAGAAATGCTCGAGTTCAACTTTTCCACATCCAAACTGTATCTAGGAGTTTTGGACACCAAAGTCAACTCATCATCTTCCTTGTCATGCCGGGGGGTACTGTTTAGTAGAAGGGAATATCTTAAACGCTTTGGTTTAATATTTCCAACATCTTTTGTTCTATCTTTCTTCTGAATACTAAATGGGATTGCAGTTGTTTCGATATCTAAACCGAGATCAAGGCCCAATCCACATTTGTCTTTAGGTGGAGTGCTGGGCCTTCCCGTGAACTCACAGACGGCAAGAACGTCATTTCCAGGAGTGCTGGAACTAGACACAGTTCTGGGAGTTCTTACTTTAGTCACAGTCAACAAGTCATTGATTTCTTGCCATTTTGGCAAGAGGCGATCGTTAAACTGAACGATGGAGGAGGATTCGTAGATGATCGACTCTTGGAAAGCTTTGCTGATAAGGTTGATGGTGTTGGAGCATAGTTTGTAAGAACTATTCATGGAAGAAGAAATCTTGGGAGAAGATGTAGCTCTCCCCTTCGCAAGGATTTCGTCACATTTCTTCTGGATTTCAACCATCAAAAAGTCGAAGAGTTCTTGCCATTTCTTGTCCAAGCATTCCGACTTGAACTGTTCCAAGCTGAAATTCAACTTGCTCCACTGCTCATTCAACCTCTCGTACTTGGTGTTGACCTCAGCACGTTCCTTGGGAAAGGAAGTTCCGAGGATTTGGTTGAAGTCCTCCATCTGGTGAGGAAGGATTTCGAGGGAAATGGAAAGGGGGTTAAGTCTCTCGAGAAGCATGGAATATTTTTCACAATAGATCTCGTCTTGTTCGGTAAAAGTAGGGAGTTGCATGGATTTCATGGAGTCGTTGCTGGTGTTGAAGTACAAGTCGTTGATTCTCATCTTGGTGATCACGGATTCGAAGTCGAGGGTGGACAGGGAGGAGAGCAGTCCCCATTTACCCAAATCGTCTATAAGTACCAAGCACAGGCTTACCTCGTCTTGTAGGGACCCGAGGACAATGGAATCAATTTCGTTGTATCGGACAGCGAAGTTCACATGCTTGCGCAACGTGAAGACGTGTTTCTTCACGTCCGCCAATAAATCACTTGTGTCCTCGAGTTTTGCGAGAAGAATGGACGCCACGTTGGTTTCGGCAATGGAGCTGGTCACCTCCAACAATTTCGCAATGAGCGAGTCGATTTCCTCCATTTTCAGAAGGAGGTCAAGCACCGCCTCCTTGCCGTCGATGTAGTGCCGAAGTGGTTTGTAGGAGTCGGAGAGGTGCAGCGTCTTGACCACGGCCATGAGCTCCTGCAAGTACTGGTACAAGTCCTCCACCGTCTTGTTGACTTTGAAGAGCTCGTACTGCTTGACTGGGGCATTGGCCGAGGGCACCGACACCACATCCATGAAGGAGAAGGAGATTTCCAGGAGCTCGAGCGATAAGTTGTGGGACATGGAAACGGAGTGCCTGTGTAGATGCCCTATCGGCCCTGTTGGTGAAGGAAGGAACTAGATCGGATGGTGTGTTGTAAACTCTGGCAACCGGCCCTATAAATCAGGCGTGAAAGGGCCCGATAACTACGCGTTTTTTGGCGCAATGCGCAAGAGTGTGATTAATGCTGGAACGCGACGTTGCGGGGTGAACGGAGTGGGAGGGAGGCAGAGTGGCGTGTTAGGAGGGAGGAATCGGTCGTCTAACAATGCAGTTGTCAAGACGGTGGTGCACGTGATGGGGGTCACGCGCGCATGCTTCTATCGGATCAGTCACGTGATCTATATCACGTGGTCCATCGCATATCGATTTTATTTTCAGCTCCGTCCTCATCTCCATCTTCAAATGCCCAAAGCTCCATCCAAGAAGTTCTCTACGGCCGCTAATGGCGGGGCTACCGTGTCTGCCGAGAAGCACGTGAATTCTGTTTTCAAGTTCAACACAAACTTGGGCCAGCACATCTTGAAAAACCCCCTTGTGGCCCAAGGTATCGTGGATAAGGCAGGAATCAAGCCCAGTGATACGGTGCTTGAAGTCGGTCCCGGTACCGGAAACTTGACAGTTAGAATCTTGGAGCAGGCCAGAAACGTGATTGCCGTCGAAATGGACCCTCGTATGGCTGCCGAATTGACCAAGAGAGTCCACGGAACACCTCAGCAGAAGAAGTTGGAAATCCTCTTGGGAGACTTCATGAAGACAGAGTTGCCTTACTTCGACGTGTGTATTTCCAACACCCCCTACCAGATCTCGTCGCCTTTGGTGTTCAAGTTGTTGAACCAGCCCAGACCCCCCAGAGTCAGCATCTTGATGTTCCAGCGTGAGTTTGCCTTGAGATTATTGGCCCGTCCTGGTGACGCCTTATACTGCCGTTTGTCTGCCAACGTGCAGATGTGGGCCAACGTCACTCATATCATGAAGGTGGGAAAGAACAATTTCCGTCCTCCTCCCCAAGTCGAGTCCTCGGTGGTTCGTATAGAAGTGAAGACCCCTAGACCTAACGTGGATTTCAATGAGTGGGACGGTCTCTTGCGTATCTGCTTTGTCAGAAAGAACAAGACCATTGCTGCCGGTTTCAAGTCCAGCAATGTCATCGAGATCTTGGAAAAGAACTACAAGACTTACTTGGCTACTCACAACGACGCCATGGTCGACGATAAGGCCTCCATGACTGAGGTCGTTAAGGCCAAGATCGAACAGGTTTTGACCGAGACTGGATTTTCCGATAAGAGAGCGGCGAAATTGGATCAAACCGACTTCTTGAAGCTCTTATACGCATTCCACCAAGTGGGCATCCACTTTGCATAGCCTAACAGCTAATTGTACATTAGAATATAAAGATTGAAGTGTTGGGTATTCAGATGTAGCATATCACTAGTATTGATGTAAGGTTTTTGAGAAGGTATTGAATGGTTTAATTGATACAATTAGCTTACTTTTATTGATTGAAAGTCATTTTGATATAATGTTCTTATCAACATGCATGTATGGTCTATGTACTAAATCTATCTTCTCTTGGAAATCTGGTTGGTGTCCTTTTCGATCACTTCTCCAACGCCTCCCAATTCCTCTAAATTGTCTTCAGCAATACTGACCTGTTCTCTTCTCTCCCAGAATCTTCCTTCACACAAATCGAAGGCAGCCTTCTTCAAGTACTTACCTCTAGCATCTCTGTTGCTAGAAATGGCCCATTCCAAGAATTGCGCACCAGTTCTGACGTAGAAGGCTCTCAAATTCTCAAATGGCTTGGGGTGTGGTAACCAAGGTCTAGGATCAGGAATTTCGTCTTCCTCCTCCTCTTCCTCTTCCTCCTCGACAGTCTCTTCCTCTTCGTCTTCAATTGCTTCTTCTGCGTCATCTTCTTCATCTTCATCTTCGTCATCCTCATCATCTTCGTCATCGGAATTGACTTCTTCTTGCTCCAATTCGGTCAAGTCTTCCCAATAAACTTTCACACCATCAAGCTTACCCAAATCGATGGAGTAGAACGAGTCTAAATTAAATTCAGATTCACCTCTTTCGAAAATACCACCATAAATATACAAATGGTCATCAACAACACATGTGGTAGCATTGAATCTGGGGTGTGGGTATTGATTGACAATTGGATATTCTATCATTTCTTCTTCCTTTTCCTCTTGTTCTTCCAATTGCTTCAACTTTTCAATTTGAGACAACTCACCTTCATCGTCATCTTCATCATTGAGCTTAGCTTTTGCTAAGATGCTGTTCAAGATGTCTTCCAAATCCTCATCACGAGACTTGTTTTCCTTGACTTGTTGTTTCTTGACTCTTCTAGGCTTGAGGGTCAAATTGTACCATCTGTTGGTCTCGATTTGGTAAGAATATAACTGATTGTAGAATTCTGAATCAAGTTGTTCTTCACTTTCTTCATAATCATACACACCTCCGAACATGATACCTCTATTCTTATGATACACCAATGAACAACCCACTCTGGGGGTTGGTGTTGCACCCTGTTTTCTTCTTCTTTCAAATCTAACACCCTTGGGGTCAGCCTTCATTCTCAAAATCCAGCAATCACTCAAAACCTTACCCTTTTGTAAGCCTTTCTTTGCTTTGACCTTAGTATATCCACCGTACAAAATAGCACCGTCGGCGAAAGGAATGAAAGAATGACCAGATCTAGGATCAGGGATTGGATGATTTGGAGGGAATTCCACTTGTGTCCACTTGTAGGAAGTGATGTCAAACAACCAAATGTCATTCAAGTAGGTCGAAGAAGTTCCCAAATCACGGAATCCACCAGATAAGATTATGTAATTCTTCCAGACGGCCAATCTGTGTCCAGATCTAGCACTGGGACCCTTCTTTTGGTCGATCTTGGTCCATTCCTTGGTCTCTGAGTCCAAAATCCAAGTATCACCGTAGTGGTAAAACGTCGATTGCTTTGGAGAAGAGAACTCACCTCCAAACATCAACAGAATACCTGATGGATGTGAGCACATGGCATGCGACGATCTTGGCAATGGGGAGTTTTTGGACGAGATCTTTCTCCATGTGTCATTATCAATAGTGTAGGAGTATAATTCATTGTAGAAATGAGCTTTACCTCCCACATTATGCTCACCACCAAAGAGTATCAACTCACGCTTTCCGTGGGTAGGATTGGAAACTAAAGTAGGATTCAATCTCTTTGAAGGTCTGGAACAGACCTCGATTTTGACTGCCTCGAAAAGCTCCTGTTCTTTGGCGTACTGCTGTAAGATCTCATCAATGTCTTGATCATCCTCTTCGTCTCCTTGTTTTTTGGCCTGTTTTTTGTCTTTGCTTTCGGCCTTGGCCTGGTTCTTCTTCTGCTTCTCTGCAGTTCTGGCCTTCTTGGCCTCTTTGGACTTTTTATCCTTCTTAGCCATGGTAATAACCGTACTACAATTTTTCAAAAATTTGCTGAGATGTATACAGGTCGTTCTTTTGCAACCATTCACTTAAGCATACGGCTATTTTGATAGTGGGACGAGGAGAGGAAACAGAGAAAGGAAAGGAATGGAAGGAGACATCTGATTGGCTCATTTTTTCAGCTAATTTTGTTAATCTTGCTGTAAATCTATGGCAAGTGCTGAATGTATCGCATCATGTCAAGATACCTTAGTTTCTAGTTGAGAAGTCATGAAGACGTTGGGGGAGTCTAAGCACGACATCCATTTCAAGCAAAGAAGTATGCTTCACAGCTTAGCAATACAGTCAGCAAGGTCAAGGAACTATATGAGAGACTTGCAACTAAAACTCAATATGGAAAGAGCGGTTTCTAATTGAGAACCATCCGACAACTGGGTTATTCCGACTAAATTAACCCCAAAGATCCTAGATCCAAGGATCCGATGTAATAAAGTGACACATAAACCGACACTGAGGTTCGAATTCAACTCTAATCTTGACATTTCAGTTGTGGAGAAACTTAGTAGTTCCGAACTCGCCATTTCAGTTGCTATTGGCACCACCTACTATTTTAAGCCTCGAGCGGGTTCATTGCTCTCGTCATCGGTCCAAGCATCTACAGTTCTCAAGACAACCTTAAGGCCCCAAAACGACAAGGACAACACAGATCGCTGGTCTACCTATAAATGTACCAAGTATTATTTACGGAGATTTCTCGGGAAGACACCATTTTCCAGTCGGGTTCTCACTCCCCAAGACTATTTCCCCGGACATAATAAAGGACACCCTAATAGAGGAAAACTGTTCATCACTAATCGGAGGAATTGCGACTATATTCCGCCAACAGGGAACAAGGAAGCCACATTAGACCTTGCTTCTTGATTGCACCATGCCCAGGCAAACTCGACTTGACCTTCCTCCGGGTTTTGTGGGGAAGACCTTTTCTACCCCACTCGGGCATTCATTTCATGTACCATTGCACCAAAACTCCGGGGCTCATATTACCGGCCGTTCTGCACCCAATCCGATGTAAACCCTGGAGGCGGTTCTAACTGTCTGGGGCTACAGATGATGTGTGCATGATCCGCTACTCAAATATTCATAAATTGTTAGTTTTTCCTCCTCTCCTGACGTCCACACATGCCCAGCAAGAAGAAAGACAACATAGCCACCAATGTTTCCACCTCCAAGGTGATGGAAACCCCCAATGAGGAAGAAAGAGTCGGGGACTCCTACTTTCAGCAGTCCAAGCCCGAAAAGCGCCCGCAATTGGAATATCGTCCCAGTGAAGTGGACTTAGGCACTGAGACTCCAGAAAGACGAGACTTTCAGACCTTTGAAATCGACAACGAATACAATGCTGGTGGTTCCAGTCCAGAGCCCTCAGGTAGTGTGACAGAAAGACCAAAGATGACATTCTCATATCCTTCCAAGAACAAATTCCGGTTTGCCTCTGCCTGTGGTTGGGCCTTCTTCGCTGGCTTCAGCGATGGTGCCGTCGGTGTGCTTTTGCCCTATATTCAAATGGACTTCCATCTCTCGTACTCCTTGAGTTCGGTGATCTGGTTGTCTTTGTCTGTTGGATATATTCTCGTGGCAGCTTTTGCCAACTCCATTCACAGCACCCTCAAAAGAAATTCAATTGCCGTGGGATGCTTCTCAAGTACTTTGTTTGCCGTCTTGGTAGCGACGGGTGCAAACTATCCCGTTCTAATTGTTGCATTTTTCTTCAGTGGAGTTGGCATTGGCATAACCGTTTCTCAGCTCAACGTCTTTGTGAGTAGCTTCGAAAATTCGTCTGTTGCGTTAGGAATGTTCCATGGTATATACGGATTTGGTGCATCTGTTTCTCCCTTGATAGCTACCGCATTTGCAGAATCTGGTGTTAGATGGAACTTCTTTTACATTATTTTGGCAGTATCCATGTTCGCAGTAGGCGTGGCCACATTCTTTTCATTTGCATACGGCGAAGACCAATTAAAAGAATTTGAAACTGAAGATCACACTCCAGCCTCTCAGGCTCAAAGTCTTACAACTCAGGCTCTCAAGAATAAAGTTACCTGGATTAATGCACTCTTTGTATTCTTCTACCAAGGTGGTGAGGTTGCAATGGGTGGTTGGTTGACCACTTATCTTCGTGATTACCGTCATCACAAGCAGGCTTCAATTGGATATGTATCTTCGGGATATTGGTTTGGATTGACTTTGGGTAGATTAATTTTGACTCATCTAACTTACAGATTTGTGGGCGCCAGAAGAGGCAATATACTTCTCGCATTACTTTCCATCTTCTTTGTTATTTTGACTTGGGTGATTCCAGTCTTGGGGGTGGAAATTGCAACCATCACCTTAGGTGGTATCACAATTGGACCAATTTACCCACTCATGATTGCCTATGTTGTACTGGAAGGTTTAATTCCGAGAAAAATCCAAGTGGTTTCATTGACCATTGCCTCTGCTTTTGGTTCGTCTGGAGGAGCTGTATTCCCTTTCATTGTGGGTTTGATTTCTCAATTCGCAGGAGCTTATGTGCTCTTACCTGCCTTCATCGCAATTTTTAGTGTGATGTTGATTCTTTGGATCCTTTTGCCAAATACTGCAAATAGAAATCCAGGAACTGGTCTTGTGGGATTCGTCAATAGAATTTGGTGAGAAAATTGCATATTTGGTGGGATATTAGAATTATAGAGATTTTGAATTTTCACTTTTGAACTTATTTGATGAATACCCTAAAATTGAATCATTAGAAGAATTTCGATGTGACAAAAGGTGAACCAAAAGCTCCTTATTCAAAAAAAAGATGAAGAATTTTTGTGAAATTGAGTCTCGACTCCAGATCCAATTCTGGTATGTTGCAAATATAATTTTTGTAATGGAAGCCCCTTAACCCAAGAATCTGTATCTTTTAATTTTGAGCATGGCTTCATAACCACACATCGCATTCGACTTTTACTTTTTATCTTCTAGTATATGATTTTAAAAGGTTAAACACACTATGTGGGAATAGATATTTTTGGACTTAGATAATATTTATTACTTAATTGAATGAAATTTCGAATAATATGATGGACTGTATTGGCATATTTTCGTTGCTTACTACTTTATCTTTTGGTTTGAAAATCGCCTGTTTTGAATATTCGGCAAAATTTAAAGAGAAAATGTAATTTCACGAAAAGAAACTGACACACCGGCTCAATCTGAAGTCATCATCGTGTATATGTTCCATAAAACGAAATAGCTTCTTTATTAGTAACTATGAAAGCAAAAAAATAAAAATGGACGAGTCCGGAGTCGAACCGGAGACCTTTCGCATGCTAAGCGAACGC